>JALPQD010001063.1:95433-163624 GCA_023101885.1 Typhlomys cinereus | reverse complement strand
ACTTACTAATCATTCTGTCTCCCAGGAATAATCAGGGGAGATTATTATCGAAATTCTTTTTGTTGATGGGACAATGCTAAAGTCCCACATTATAAGGTAAGTTTCAAATATGCCAGTGTATAACTCAGTGTCCTAAAAATTTTATTGACTACTGCTCTTTATAAAAGTGCATTTAGCTAGCAAAAATGAACACGAATATTGTTCAGCATTGTGCAATTTACAGAAAGCAAAAATGCTTTAGTAAAACTGATTTTCTTTTCCAATGTCTTGTACACCTGATGTGAATTACCTAATATTGAGCCAGGGGGATATCTGAAGGAAAGATGGAAACTAATAGAGCTGAATTCTCAGAATTTGCCTCTGGAATCTACAAAGCACTATCAATAATATGACCTACTTCCTGGTCTGTTAAATATAAGTGCAAATCTCCACATGTAAATTCCATATGAAAACACCCTTGAAGAACAAACAAAACAATAATATTTAAATTAGTGCTTTTGCAATTTAATTCATGAGTGACATCAAAGAAATCTTCAAAAGTTCCCAGATAAAAACAAGAGGTGGAATTAGTCTAACTATTAACTATTCCTTGAAAAAGCAGAGAGGCATAATAGAGAAGCTTGTGAATTCTTTCTCTTAGGCATTATTGTCACACATATGCATGCATCTTGATATGAATGATGACATTTATGCATGAATACATTATACCCTCTAGGATATAAATAAGCCAAGTAGTAGAGGTACAGTATTTAGTTTCCTAAGAATGTGGGAGAAATATAAGATCCTTGACCTTCTCCTACTCAAAGAGAAAGAAGTCCAAATTTCCTCTACCAAGTAAGGAACATTAGAGCTACTTCGCCAAGAGAAAAAGCAATCTATTTTCTGGTTAAATAACCTACTGAAATATCACATTGTAAGGGTTGTAAAAGTCACATCATTATATGACATTCATAGATGTCAGTGAGGTCTGACAATATAACCAAGGGTCGGGAGAAGTAAGCTATAGTTCTTTTTTCCAAGATCGATTAATACATGTTATCAAATGACATTATTTTATGCAGTATCAGTTTTTGAAGGACAGTTCTCCTAAGCAAGACATATAACACCAGAAGTCTATACCAACCCCTAGCATACATAGTTGGAAAGCGAATGACTGTATTTGCACAAATGCTGCAAGCCATTAAATTAAGAAACACAAATATCTGGAAAGATAATTTAGTGGCAAAGTTTTTGCTGCACAAACTTGAGGACCTGAGTTTGGATTGACAACACCCATATAAAAAGGCAGGCATTGAAGAATCTACCTGTAACCCTAGTTCTGGGGCTTGAAGACAGGTGGAGCGCAGCAGCCTAGCCAAATACGTTGCTCCAGGTTCTGTGAAAGACATTGTCTCACAAACTAAATAAATAAGGAGGAAGAGAAATCAAGGAAGACAACTAATGTTGACCTCTAGCTGTAAGCATGGGCAAGTGCACTCATATATACATGTACTACCCAAACATTCCCCCCAGACATACATGAAGAAACGTAGATGACTTTATGTCTCTGCACAGTACAGTACACACAGCATGAAACGTATCTACATGATTCTTTCTCTTAGGATGGAAAATAAAGGCAAACCTAATCTAATTGGTCCCGACTGAACTGTATGCCTCGATGACCACCTTCATTGGTGAAGGGGAGCAAGAAGCCCAGATCACATACATCGATTCCAAACAGAAAAACAGTTGAGATGGCAGACGCACCTTGTGTGCCAAAGAGCACGCACACTTGTATATGGACAATACTTATAGTTCAGATGACATTAGCCAGCCACTAACCCAGCCAGGTGATACCCCCTGTGAAGCAGACTACAGAAGTCTTGCTCAGCGGTCCCTGTTGACCCTCTCAGGACCAGACACTCTGAAGAAAGCACAGGAATCTCCGCGAGGAGCTAAAGTGTCCTTTATTTTTGGAGATCTTGCCTTGGATGATGGCATGAGTCCCCCAACTCTTGGCTATGATAGATTGTTAGAAGAGAGTCCAGAAATGCTAGATAAGCAGAGGAATCTCTACATCAGCAGTGCCAATGATATGAAGAAACTAGACCTCACGCCTGACACGGACAGCATCCAGTTTGTGACAAATTCTGTGTACGCAAACATAGGTGACGTGAAGAACTTTGAGGCTCCCGAGGGTATAGAGGAGCCCCTCTTACATGACATCTGTTATGCAGAAAACACTGATGATGCAGAGGACGAGGATGAGGTCAGCTGCGAGGAGACCTTGTGGTGGGGAGATGAGCCAGCCAGCCATCCTTGATTTGTCTGGCTCAAAGTGACATCTTGATCTAACGACCCTGCCTCCCCCTGAGGGATGATAATGAGGATGACTTCCTCTTACGCTCTTTGAATATGGCCATAGCTGCCCCTCCACCTGGCTTTAGAGACAGTTCAGAGAGGAAGACACTCAGAACCAGGCTGTGTCCTTCATGAGGACAAGGAACAAGCAGCAACCTGCAGAGTGAGACATCCCCGTGTCCCTCATTGCGCTGTGCCCACCAGCGCAGAGGGCACATGTGACAAGGGACTAGATCATGCTGTCGTCTCCACCTGGAAGCTCTCGAAGCTCTTTCGGTGTCAGAAGAACAGCAGACAAGTGACAATTCAGGTTCTTTCATGATTGTTACATTTATTCACTGATAACCATGTCATTCCATCCTTTTGAGCCATTTGTCCCTGAAGTCCTGTTTTGTGGTGTTCTCCATTTCACATGAGTACCATTTTATAAATATGTGGAACTACCATCATGGGGTTTTTTTGTGTTATGTGAGTCCTTTGTTTCTATTAGAAAAAAAAAAAAAAAAAGATGTCATTCCCTCTGCTTCTGGAACAACCGTGTAATAAACTCAGAATCTTTACTAAAAAAAAAAAGGGAAAAAATCTTGGTTTTAATTTAGTTCTGTTTTGTTTTATTTTTGGTTATCATAATAAGTCCCATTTCTTACATGTCTCCAAATTCCTCTGCTGTATCCATTAATCACTTCTTATTTTTCATGGCATGCAGGTGTAGCCATCTTGCGGGCCTATAGTCCCGAGTCTTCGTCAGACTCGGGCAATGAAACTAACTCTTCTGAAATGACTGAGAGTTCTGAACTGGCCCGCAGCACAAAACAGTCAGAAAGCCTTTCCCGCATGTTCTTGACCACTCATGAGGCTCCACCCCCTTGCAGAAGAGCAAACAGAATTCCCACCTCTAAAGCCCCTCGCTGGGGGCTGCCTCCAAAGTCCTCCCATGGCCTGGCTGCTCGCCCGGTGACTGACCCTCCCACCCAAAGTTGTGCCTTCCAAACCGTCCTTCACTCAGACCACATGGGATGGAGCCGGAAACCATGGAGACCAAGTCGGTCACTGACTATTTAGTAAACTGCACATGGGATCGGTGGCATATTCCTGTACCAGCAAACGAGGAAAAGCAAACTGGCTGAGGCAGAGGGAAAAGTCTCCCAAGTGGGAACGCACCAGGGAAAAAACAGCAAGGAACCAAATTGTAGAGATGGAGGAGGATGCCAAGGCAAGTTGGGACTGTATCTTCAAGAGACAGCCCACACCTCAGCACTTTTAACCTGGAGAGACTGCCTTTCGCAAGGATAGCCAAAGATGGTATGTGGCCTCTGAGAGTGGAGTGGCAGAGAAAAGTGGAAGTGGAATGGACAGCAGCAGCAGCTGCGGCAGCAGCCGTGAAAGCCTTTCCCAGATCTTTCTGGTCTGGGGACCAGGGAGGCTGAAGGGAAGAGAGAAGATGGGGCTGTGGATGAGCAGAAGCCAGCGATGGTTCAGGACTTGGCCAAGGAGACCGCTTCCTAAACAGATGTGGCCTGTGTAGCCTCAGCCAAAGACTTGGACAACCCTGAAGATGCTGACTCTCCCACTTGTGACCATGCCACCAAGCTGCCCGAGGCCGAAGAGAGTGTGGCCCGCCTCTGTGAATACCACTTGGCCAAGAGGATGTCATCGCTGCAAAGCGAGGGCCACTTTTCTCTACAAAGCTCTCAAGGCTCATCTGTGGACACAGGCTGTGGCCCAGGGAGCGGCAGCAGCACGTGTGCCACTCCCGTGGAATCTCCCCTCTGCCCCTCCATGGGAAAACACCTGATTCCTGATACTTCTGGCAAAGGCGGGAGTTACATTTCATCAGAGGAGAGAGCCCCTGGCCTTCCCAACCACGGAGCCACTTTCAAAGAACTGCACACACAGACAGAAGGGATGTGCCCACGCATGACAGTGCCTGCTCTGCACACAGCCATTAATGCCGACCCCCTGTTTGGCACTTTGAGAGATGGATGCCATCGGCTGCCCAAGATTAAGGAAACCACAGGTACAGCAATGATGGGTTTAGCACTTTGTATTGCATGACAGGAGTATGTGAACCTTATTTATGATAAACGAAAGGAAAAAAAACTGTGGAAAAAAAAGGTAGAAATAAAGACTATCAAACTGTTAAGTAGCAGTCATCAATCACTGAGCAATAAATAGTAGTATCTAGGTCTGGACAATGTTGGAAATAGCATTTTTTCATATATTGCTGTGCTCTTGCTTTAGGATCTGATAGAGCAGTATTACTTTTTTCTTTCTCAATCCTAAGCTCAGTCTTTTGGCAGGGCCCGTGTGACTGTTAGTTTTGAGAGTGTCACTCAAGTCACATAACAGTCTAATTTCCTTCTCATTGAATCCATTATTTCTGCTCTGCCATTTAGATGTTTTGGATGTTTTGGGACAAGGAAGGTATAGAAACAGGTTATCAAAGGACTAAAAGGTTCTGTAAGATTCTGTGTCTCCCACAGACATAAAAAGTGGATAATAGAAAGGAGAACACAGTTCTCTACACCTGCTCCAGCCAATACCCAATAGCTTCGCATCCCCTTTGGCCAGCCATTGGGTGACCAAAGGACATGCATGCTTCTAACACTTAATATTATATCGACAGTATATTTTCCTTATTGGTCCATGCATATTACTGACATATTCTTAATTCCATTCCCATTAAGAAATTCTTTCTAAGCCTTAAAGATGATTTTCTATTTTTCCCAAAACTCACCATTGGCTTTGTCTCCTTGGGCAAAGGACTGTCCAGTTAAACATTGTTCCTTAATGCATTGAACCACACTGATTAATCCCTACTGGTTCTTCTCATAGAATTTTCATGTAAGATACTTCTTGCTGCTCTTTACATGACAGCTTTTCTAAGAAAAGGTGAGCAACTTGTCCAGTGTCTTACCTTCAAGCCCTTTAGCTAACCAATCTCAACCTCAGGCTGGCCTCTTAAAAATATTACATGAATGAATTTACAGTAATTAAGCTAGGACGGCTATTTTTTCAAGTAACCCATGCCAGATTTACCCAGCTATCTTAAATTGAAATTTAAAATCGCTTAAACGTGTAAAATATGTATGCCATAGGATTTTTTGGTTCTATTCTATGTCTACTTTGATAGGTAAATATTGGGCAGAAAAAACATTTGTGACATATCATTGTTTCCCTCAAATGTGGACTTCTAGACAATGATCAAGTCAATTAGCAGTTCCAGAAATATAGATTATCAATTTTCTTTCCATCCATTGAAATGGAAATCTGTTAGAAGCTATCAGGAATGAGTCTTTGAAAAACTGGTTTGTCCCGACCTATGGCAGCCCTTCTAGAACCCTCCTCAGGAATTGACAGGCATCACATAGAGATATGATGACAATGTCCACCCAGAAGGTGCTTTGAATCTCTCGTTTTTCTACTACCCCTAGGTAGCTTTGAAAGAGCCTGGGAAGGAGAGACAGGAGGCATGCCTTCAGCCTGGTCTCAACATCCTGAAGCTGATCCCATCCTGCTACCATCAAATAATCACTCAGAATCAAAGGTGCCAATTCTAAATCAAGACCCTAATGATTTCTCCCAAGAAAATCTGGCATTTAGAAAGGCTGTGAGCTGGCGGTCAGCAGATCTGAGAGGGGGGAGCCTCACAACACCCCCCAGCCAGAGGGCTCTCAGACATAGCAGCAGTATCCTCTCAGGACCCGTAGGTTTGGAGACCTTCCGAGAGAGAACCAGGGTACAGTCAGCTGGAAGTATCCAGGTATCACAAGAAGCACGAGACCAGTTCAGAACGGCAAGCAGAACTCCCCCTGGGAGAAAGCTCCACCAGAGTTTTTCCCAAAGCTCAATGCACTTTAGCTCTGAGGAAAGTTTCACAAAAGATCCCAGTGGCTCATAAAGACTCAAAGCTCTATAGGACCTTACCCTTGCGGAAGTTGGAGGGAAGCAATTGGAGATGCCGAGGACCCTTCAGCTACTGTTTCCTGAACCGAGGGCAGGATGAAGATGGGGATGAAGAGAAAGAGGAAGGAGAGGCCACCTTTCAGGTTTCTTGCTTTTATCAGCTCACAGCTAAGGGAACGTCACACAAGACATAGCAACCCATCCCTAATGACTGGATGCAGAAGCAAGGATGGGAGTTATCCAGGGACCACTGCTGAAGGTCTGGGCAGAAGACCCAAGTGTGTCAGATGATTGGACTTCAACATCTCGCTTTTGATGCCAGGATTGCAAGAATAAATGCCCTCCTAAAGGAGAGTGCATGGAATGCCTGATGGGTTCCTTGAGCCCGAATGTGGCCAATGAGCTGCTCTGCCTCCTTAGGTCAACTAAGGGAAAGAGAGAAGAGTCACGCACAGAGCCATATGACCTTACACTTTCTCAGTACAAGCAACTGTTACTATTGAGTCCAGACATTGGGAAGTTGCCTTGCAGGAAAATGGCAATGGCAGAGAAGAGCCAGAGGACGATGCTCTAGCATGAGTTCCAGCTTTCAAGTGCTCTGTTGCCTAACCGAGCTTGCATGCGATTAGTGAAAGTCGTGAACTCGGAAATGCAGCGGCGGACAGGAAATTGTAGCGCAAGATTGGATGAAGGGTCAGTCAATTACCATTTGTCTCCTGAAAGCTGCTGAGGCAGCCACTGGAAAAAAACCATGGGGATCCAAATATTGGACTGTCAATGCGACAGTCAAACCCCATGGCCGCTCTTGTAAGCACCACTAACACGTCTTCCAAGATGCTTTTAAAAAATAAACATGAAAGTCTGCCATAAATCTACCTTGCAAAGCCATACATGAACTTTTATTTACTTTTATGTGCTACAAAGGAACAGGAAGTTCCATTGTAACAAGGCTGTATGTAAATTTAGACCAGGAGTTGGCAAAAAATTTCTATAAAGTGAAGGTCAGGTAGTAAATAGTTAGGATTTTTAAGGCTAACTCTTCAGTTCAACAATGTGATTGTTATTATTGCCAACCTGACTTCTAAGAGGCAAACCTCCAGGTAATCTTAAGAGAGATTATCTACATTAAGGTTGCCTTCAGGATGTGACTGGGATGGGTAATTTTGATTGCATAACTGATGTGGAAATACTTAGCCCATTGTGGACTGGACCATCTGGTAGGTAGGTGGTCTGGCACTGCATAAAGATGGAGAGAGATAGCTGGGGACTGGAAAGCAAGCAAGTATTCATTTATCAGTTACTTTCTGCTCTGGACAGTATATGCGATATGGCCAATTCCCTCAGGTTTTCACTGCTGTGACTTCCCTGCCATGATGGAGTGTCACCTGGAATTGCAAACCAATTAACCTCCCTCCTCATTTGCAACAAATGTAATGAAAATAAGATAAGTCACTAATAGCCACTGCTATTCTACCATGAAGGCAGTTAGAGATGACATATAAATAGAAGGGAGTGTAGCTTAAATGATGACCCTCCCCAAAATGTGTCCATAGTACAAATGTGACTTTATTGGACATGTGATCATATTTGGAAAAAGGCTTGTGTATTTATTTAATAGTCTTGAGATCACCCTGAATTATCTGTGCAAGTCCTCAATCCAAGGGCAGCACTTTTAGATAGTAAGGCAGAAGATGACTTGGCCACAGAGAGAAGAGTAAAAGCCATGTGAAGGTAGAGGCATCGATGGTGGAACTCCACGAGGAAAGCTGATGACCACAAGCAACAGGAAGAGGCGGAAGGACTATTTACTAGATCATTAGGGAGGGAGCACAGCCATATCCCTACCTTGAATTTAGACCTTTGGTCTCTGAACTGTGAAAGAATAGATTTCTTATTCACACTGCCATGTGTATAACAACTCATCATAGCTGCTCCAGGAAGGTGGCACAATGTGTGTGGTTGAATTACAATAAAACTTATTTATAAGAACAAGATTTAGCCCATTGACCATATTTTTCCAACTCCTGATTTGTGTCAAAAAGAAAACTAAATAGGTCAGGAAGTTAAAAGGCAATAGATACTTATTCAGAGCCCCGTAAGGTCAAGTGTTGTATGGCTGTGTGGATCAGGGATTTTGAAAGTGTTTGAAGGAAAAAAAATTAGAAGGAAAGCTTGTGGCTAACAATTTCTGATTAGAGATCTAAAATGGACCTCAACTTATATGAGAAGAAAATATGTGCTCAATTTCAGAATCCATCCCAAAGGGGATGGCTTTTTTTTTTTTTTGGAATGGTTTTGGAGACATGGAAGGATTATTGGTGGGAATTATGGATTAGACTCCAGTGGACTAGAAGGTTCTGTGATGATTGATACTAATTGTCAACCTCACAAGGTTTATACTCATCTAAGACATGTACTTCTCAATATGTGTGAGGGAAAGGTTTAGCTAAGATAAGATACATCTTAAGTGCAGGTGCCACTCTCCCATAGACTGGGGGATGGACTGAATAAAGAGTATTTGAAAGCAAGCTAAGCAGTAGTATGCATTTTGCAGCTTCATGATTGCAGTGTAATGGGACTAGTCACTTCACACTCCTGTTACCATACCTTCCCCACCATGATAAACAGTGCTCTCAAACTGTGACTCATAGCACACTTTCCTTGAAATCATTTTGTCTCAATCTCATTGTCACAATAAGAAAAGTAACTAATGCAGGGATAGTAGTCTTAACATTTCTTATGTCTCAGGGGCTCTTGAAGGTTTTGAAGAAAATGAAGTGTAACCATTACAGGATGCTAAGCCTTAAGCTATAGTTCTGTTTAGACCCCTCTGGTTCCATTTTTTTGCTGTGCTCTCTTGCTGGCTTGCTTGTGTCATACTCTATCAAAGTGGGGATATATATTTGGAGCCTGTGTCATCATCTTCCTTATGGATGTTGAGCAGGACAAAATAATGAGACTCTGAAGTTCTGCCCTTTTTTCCACTAACTTTGTCTTTTGTGACAAAGCCTTTTTTTTTTTTTTGGCCTGTTACTTTTACAAACATCATATCACAGGTCACTAGAAGCTAGACAGCACTGAGACTCTATAACAAGTTTTAGAATGACAGGTTTGGTTTTGTTCTTGCACCTGTACAATTTGAATAGCTCATGGGGGAAAGGATTTTATTTTCAGGGTAAACTTTAACAATTTGAAAATAAAAGGCTTGAAACTGGTTTTCCAATGAAAGGACTGTGCTAAAGTGCCCAACTGCTCTTTGGAATTTCAAAGGTCATTGTTGAATTGCTGTAATTTTGCTCAGTGGAAACTGGCTATAAAAATGTTCACCACAGACTTTCTGTGATTACCACTTCCTTTTTGTTCCTTCTCTTTCTCTATTATTACAATTATTTCTTATGTGGTACTGGATGAAACCTACAGTCCTATACATGGTAGGTAAATGCTCTACTGTGAGCAACATCCTTAGCTCTCTGTATTAATTTCAAGTAATTTGTGTCTCTAGGGGTTTTCTTCTCCATTCTGTATTTTCTATCACTTTCAATCTCAATTTTTGCATACCAGTTTTCCTCTTACCACCTATATTAATATAAACACTGAGTATCATTTTAGACTTGTACTTTTTTACCTAGTCTTATTTTGCAGACATATTTTCAATCCCAATTATACAAATGAGAAAACCCAATCTTAGAAATTTTGGCAAACACAGCACCTAAGATGGATTGGAAAGTTGAAGCTGCCATCAAACACATGCCATCCATCTTTCTGCTTCTCTTTGATTAAAACTGCTTCTGCTTAGCTAGTCACCATCATAAACTGTAGATGAGTCTGTATGTACAGGTGTACTCACACATATTACAATAAAGATTTATGTATTCAGCTCAGTTTAAAAATGAAGGATAGGGTTGTATAGATGGTTCAGGGTTAAAGCCTTTGCCCTGCAAGCAAAAGGATGTGAGTTTGGATACCTAGATTCTATGTAAAAATCCTGGGCAAGTATGGTGGGGAGAGTTATAATTCTGGCTCTGGAAGGTGGAGCCTGGGAAACCCCAAAGCAAAGTAATGACAAGGTAGAGAAATCCAACATGATTCTTGATGTCACCTTTGGGCCTCCACGGGCACGCACACTCCAGTGCCCTCTTGTTATCACTCTAACCCCCCACCACACACATACATGCAAAAAGATAAAGAATGTTCCTGCCTTCTCCTTCCCACTTATGATATATTCTTGGAAATAGTGACGATGAAATTGATTCTTAAAAATTCTTTCTTTCCTTATTTTGCTTTTAGTTTTGTTTCTTCTTATGTATATACATATACATATGTTCACATGTGCATAGGTGCATGCACGTGTGCCCTCACGTTGAGGTCAGGTATTTTCCTTGATCGCTTTACACTTCATTTATTAAGACAGGATCTCTCACTGAACTGGGAGCTCACCAATTCTGGTCAGTCTAACCAGTCTGTTTAACCAAGGGATGCCCTGTCTCCCCATTCCCTGCTGGGATTATAGATGAACTTCCATGCCAACCTGGCTTTTGTGCATGTTCAGGAGATTTGAATTCTGTTGTTCACAACTGTGCAATGAACACTTTATGCACTTAGCCATACCCACAGCCTATTCATTAATTACTTTTTAAATATGAGATTTCAATCTTTATTTGTTTATTTTGTCTTTATTAAAGGAGTCAAAAATAGAAGGGCATATTTTTAGAAATAGCTCGAATCTATACATTGTTTATATATCTTGGGAAGTTAATCAGAGCTTAAAATTTTGAAAGTTAATTTTGAAAAGATGCTATTTTCTGTAATGTTTATTTTATTTATATTGTTTGTAAGATTAGTAGTTGACCTCTGTAATGAAAAATCATATTATTAGAAAACAAAATATAAAATGCACAAAGGTAAATATAAAATATTTCTAAGTCTGACACAGACATTTCTTGTAGCATTTTACCATATTTGTTTGTTCTAGATATTTTTGAGACAGCCTTGCTATGTAACTGTGGATAGTCTAGAATTCTCTGGTGTAAACTTGTGGTAATCTTCCTGCTTCTGCCTTTCCAAGTGCTGGGACTACATTTGTCTGCTCCCATACTTGTGGCTTGAATGACCCCCTCTCTCCTTCATCCCTCCTCTTTATGGAAAGAACTCCTAATAATAGAACACTGATTTCAATTTTATAATCAGGCAGTGATTCCACCTTAAATAGTGACGTCTGTAGCCACAGTTATGAGATATGTTCTGTAGACCGGGGGTGGGGGGTGGGAATACTGGAGAAAAAGTTTGTGCAACAAATTTTAAGTAGTTGGCCTCGATGGAACAATCAATTTAACCTGTCTTCCTTACCCTCACTCTGGATGTATTATATCCTGTGGCTGTGGCTGAGTGAATCATAGGATATCTTTGCCCTCTTGATGCTTCTCTTTGGGAGCTATTAGGGATGCTTTTGAGCATGGGAACAGTTTCTTTCAGAGTTTCCAAGTCCAAGAGAGCTGTGTTGGCTCACATATATAATTCCAGAACTCAGGAGGCTGAGTTAGGAACCACGTAAGTTTCCTGGCTACAGAGTGAGGTCCAGGTCAGCCTGGCTTAACTCATTTCATAAGTAAATAAATAACAAATACAACTTAAAAACTCTCAAATACAGTGCCTTAAAGATACAGGAGCCCTGTGGCAGCAGCCATAGTCCTTACGTGTTCCAGCCATTGCAAGACTGAAGTGGTAAAAATGCAGCCACAGAATGCGGCTGTGGCTCAGTGGCAATGCATCTGCCTAGTACATGTGAGTGTGCTCCATCCTAAGTTCTAGGGGGAAAAAAAAGGAAGAGAAACAAGTACCACAAAGACTTCCTACTACAAAATCACTACCTTTGAAGTGAGCACCTGCCATTTCCAAGTGGCCTGGCAAATGCATAGAGGAAATCAGAAGCATGTTTATTTTTAACGGATAATACCACGGTAAGCATTTGAATGGGATTAGGTTACATTTTGACATTAGATTTCTTCATAGGCATGATTCCATCTTTTTTCTTTTCTTTGAGTAATGGAGATGGAACTAAGGGTCACTCATGAAAGAGGCAAGTCCTCTGCCAAAATTTTAGCTTTTAAGGAGCAGTCAAAATATTGTTATTGTTTGTGTTCTCTAAGGGGCAGTGGAGAAGGTCAGTATTTCGCCAAAATTGAAAAGGCAAATACCTGTGTCTTGTGTGCCTGCATTCTTCTTGTTGGCCATGTTGAATATCGACCTCCGGGAGTCCACGAGCAGCCTGTAGTATCCAGCTGTCAAACAGGCCAGGTTCATGGCATCTGTAGACTCCATAAGGAGCGTAATTGGCTACACAGAAAAGAACCCCTTATTAAAGTTCTCTTCTCTTTATTCTTTGTGGAATGTAAGCAAAAGAAACTAATGAGCGAACATAGACTCTGGAGAAACATGAATTGTGGGAACTAGGGTCAACCCAAAATACCTTACCAAAAAAAAAAAAAACAAAAAAACATTGAGGAGACATGTGCTCTTGAAAGAAGCCAAGGACTCAATCCTAATCCAATTGCCAAGTAGGGATGAATGAGAAGAGAGGAAAAAAGGTAGTTTGGAGGATGGGAAAGGGCTTCTGCACTGCCTTTCCACTTTTCCCTTGTGGGAATGGCATTAGATCTGGGTGTCAATCTTTGCACTTTTCCCTCGAGCTTTCAGAACTTCTCCTCATCCTTCCTTTGGGCCTAGTGCTGTTCTTCAGGCCACACGAGCTATATTATTCCAGCACAAATCTCAGCCTCCTCTTGAATGGGAAGGGAAAGTGGGTACAAAACCCTGCATTGTTTCCTGTTGCCTTTTGTTTCAGAGCATTAGTTTAGCTCCTGGTGTACAAGCTCTGATTTTTTTGAAGGGGGCAGGTTCTTGCTATCCCAGGTTGGCTTCAGACTTGATATTTAGCTGAGGATGACCTTGAACATCTGATGCACCTGCCTCTACTTCCTGATTGTTAGAATTACAGGGGGATTACCGTGCAAGAGAAAATTAGTGCATGCAGAGCATCAAAGATGCCATAAGGTGCCAGAAACTTGTCCAGCTTACATGGTGCTGGGGATGGGATCTAGGGCTTCAAGTATGCCAGGCAAGTACACTAGCAACTGAGCCGTACCTTCACCCTCAGACTATATTTAAGTTGACCATCCGTGACATTCACAGTGACAATTGTTACAGCCTGAGAAAGATAGGTTAACTAATATACCCGATAACCAAAGAGAATGGGAATTCTAAACAAAGTTGAGAGAAAATCCGCTGATTCTTTAGGTTATTCATATATTGAAGGAATATTGACAGGGGAAACCTTCTGGATTTTCTGTGATTCAGTGTTCTAAAGTTAGAGAAGACTTAGAAATGATATAGCTTGCTTTCTTGTGTACAAATAGGGAAATCACATCCAAACTTGACCCTAAATCACACAATCAAAGAAGACTAGAGTCTTTGGGCTAGAGTTGATTTGAATGAGTGTGTGTGTGTGTGTGTGTGTGAGAGAGAGAGAGAGAGAGAGAGAGAATGTGTATCATCTGGCATCTTCTGGCATCTTTGATGCTCTGCATGCACTAATTTTCTCCTGCATGGCAAATACCATCAGTGATGAGCTAATCAAGCCACAGCTAGAACCAATATTTAAAGGTTTACCTTCACATCCAGCACATGCAGTTCCACTCTCACCAAGCTCTCCTCTTCGGTAAACATTTCAATCCGGTTGACATGGCTGAAGTCGGCTAAAAGAGCCACCAGATTGGTTTTGGTATTGATAACGTGGCTTATGCCATACCGGGGTCCAACCAGAAGAGTTACTTCTGAGCGCTTCTCTGCTTGCTGAGAAAAAGATGTTGACACAAAATATTTCAATCGCTGAACTTCTGACACACCATACAAACCTGAACCTACAAACCTGTGTTCATTAGATCATTTGTTCCTTTAGAAAGTGTTTCTATGTCATACTATACTAAATCATCCTATTACAGGAGTAGATATGTGAGGGCTTGAGGCTCTGATACATTATCAATAATGTAGAAAGTGAACATAATCAGAGCATGTTATATTCATAGTCATGGGAAGCTTTTAGAAGCGAGGCTTGTGTTTGTTTCCTTCTGCCTCAGTAATTTAAAAGGCCATCATTGTTACAGTCCCCTTTGATTTCCTTGTTTCTTCACATTTCTTTTTCTAGGGCATTCTAGCATGGCATTATCTAGTTTTCACATTTGTCAAGCTCTCTTCAGACTGTGGGGAGGTTGGGCTTGAATGAAGGGTGGGGAAGATGCACAGCTGATATGCTTTTCTCACCAGGACTCTTGAAGACAGCCTGTGCCATCACATTTTCCTGGCTTCCAAGCTTCCACAGACAAAGCAAGGAAATGAACTTACCACTAGAGTTGCCTTGAACACACGGCCCCCGTACAGTCGCAGGTCACTGAGGAACTTGAGATAGTGGACCTTGGCTTGCAGTGCAGAGAGCTGAGGAGAAGAAAGAGAGCTGAAATGTGCACAGACATACATTTTAATTTGAGATCAACTGGAAACAAGGGCAAACTGTGAGGCTACAAGGATGCTTTTGTCTTTTCCTTCTCTTTCTTTAGTTCCTTTCTTATCTTTTGGAGGCAGGGTCTCCTGTATCTTAGTCTGACCTTGAATTCACTATGTGGTCAAGAATGACCTTGAATTTCTGACCTTCCAGCCTTAACCTCTGGAGTCCTGGGACTACAGAAGTGTGACACCACTCCTGGTTCATAGGTTGCTAGGGATGGAAGCCAGGGCTTCACATGTATTAGGGAAGCAGTTTACCAACTGAGCTACTTCCGAAGCTCCAAAAGATGCTATTTCTGGGGAGAGGAAGTGTGATAAAGACTCCTCAATTTAAAGGAAAGTAAATTGCTACAAACTGGGTTTCCTGATGATGGATTACAACATGACATCGAGATTCAAATTTTATTCCTGCTGGAGGAAATGTGGCAGGAGAGACTCATGAATACAAATATATGGTTCAGGCCATTCAACAAAGTGAGAAGAGGAAAAAATGGAGCTCTATGGAAATGTCTGCCTACTGGCAAGTTACAACAGGCAAGTGATGTTTTCTAGCTGTGATGAGGGGCAAAGGTGGATTGCACACAAATTCCCCCATTGTACAGGAGACTGACCTGTATTTGTTTGTGGGCGCTGTTTGGAATATATACCTGAAATCTATGCAAAGCCTTTAAGCAGGCTCTTATACTTCCCTTATCAAGTTTCTTCTGCTCTTTTCAAGTTTTCAGGGAAAATGAGCTTTCCGAACTCTGATCACTGTGGAAATGTTTGAACTTGCTATTTAAGCCCTTGGTTTGTTAATTTAACTCTGAGAAGCGGTGAACTTCATGAATGAATTACAAATGAAATTTTATCCAGATGAAATTTATCTTCATAAAGACTAAAAATTGTAGGCTTTCACTATATTAAAAAAGGTATTCGATTAAAGATATATCTCTGTTTAATACTGAAAGTGCAAAGAATGATTATTAAGGGTAAAATTTCTCAAGAAGTTGTAGATGATCACCATTAAGTAACAATGACTATATGATTCCATTTCAATCACATGTGACTCTCCAACTCTCTTGTTAACCATAACTAAAGGTACTGCTTGGTGTATAATTGTGATTTAGTACTTTTCATTCTGCTTTTATCTTTCAAAAGGCCTAGAGCAATTTGAATATTGTTCAGAAAGCAAACCACCATTCTCAGTTTGAAATACTGGCCTTTTTAGGACAGAAACAGGTGGATAAATGATAGATGACAAAGAAATAATAGGTAGAGACAGAAGATATATAGGTAGACAGGTAGGGAGGTGATGGAAGTAGTAAATAGATAATAGATATAGAGAAAATGTACTAATGCTAGTTACAAAGTTACTACAAGACCAGTGAGCCTGATATTGAAAAAAAATCAAATTAGTTAAGAAATATTAGATTTGGGCAAATGACTGGAAATTGTCAAATTCTTTGTGTGTGTATGTGAGTGCAATTGCACACATATGTGCATGTATATAGAGTCCAAAGATAACTTTGATGCCATTCCTCAGGAATTTTGTGAGACACACTCTCTCATTGGTTTGAGTTTGCTGGGTGGGCCAACTAGTGGCAGTGGGCCCCAGGGATCTTCCTGTCTCCAGTGTTGGGATTACACATGTGAGCCACTGTGCCCGGCTTTTAAAAACATCACTAACAAAAAATCCCTTGGTCTTTATGGATTGAAATCAGGTCTTCAGGCTTGTACGGCAAACACTTTACCAACTGATCCATATCCCCATCCCTAGCTCTTGACCCATGGCTACTCCTTATCTAAAGCTGAATGCTTTCTGCGATGGGCGACACATAAACTGGTAAGTTTAAATGTGTCTGACACTGGATTGAACTTGATTATATGTTTAAAAATAGTTATGGGGTGAGGAGGGAATGGAAGTAAGTGTCCCTTATAAAAAATGTCTGAAAATCAGATAGTAAGACCAAAGAACTATCCACATGCACAGTGATTTGTGCCAGGGTCACAAGTTTCTATAGCCTGTATCAACTGCAAAGTGTGCTCAGGTTGTTAGACCTCTTCCCATTTTATAGTTCCAGCGATTTAAAACTCCTCTTTCGGCTTACTGGAATCCTTTGCTATTTTTTTTTTCTTCAGATATATTTTTATTCAGTTTTTGACGATTTCTGATGTATATTTCTTTTTTATTATTAATACAGTTTTTATTATTATTTCAGCTCATACAAACTTAATAGGTACACCAGTTCCCTCCCTCCCTCCTCCTCCCCCCATACCCCCTGCTCCCCCTCTAAACCCCCCTCCCTCCCCATCCCCCAATGCCTCCCGCCCCAATTCCCAGAGAGTCCTTTCTTGTGCATGCCTGATTTTCCTCTGGGCCCTCCTCTCCGATGACGTACAAGGAACCAGTGGCCTTTCCCTGAACCCTTTCCCGTGGTCCCCTTAGGTATAGGAACACTCCTGTGGCTGCCAATCCTTTGCCTCCAAGGATCTTGGTGCCTTTAGCAGATGCTAGCATTGTCCAACACACTGTTGACCTTTGCTATTTTTTATTACTTATAAACCATATCTTCTTTTTTGAGCAATGGTGTGCTTTTAAATGTGTTTTATATGCTTCTTCCACAATAAAAACAGAACAAATAAAAAACTTTTAACACTAATGATGACTGAGAGACATAATTGCTATCTTTCCTCCAAAATGAGATTTAATCTAATGGTTGTCAGTAGAAGTGACTTTGTACCTAGGCGCACAGCTGACAGTATCTGGGGACATATCTGTTGGTCATGACCAGGAGTAGAGTGACATTGGTAGCTGTTCAGTAAAGATGAAGGCCACATATCCCACAGTGTGCCACTTATGCCTCAACAGGGAATGATTCGTTATTGGATGTCAAGTGTCCCAGTAGAGAAGCCCTGCTTTAATTAATGTAGTACTTGGCCTGTAGGGCTTCTTACTTGCTGCTAAGCATTTAAGTTGATATGAGCAGTAAGCAAGAACTTGATGAAAATAACAAATTGGCTTGCAAGTTTATGCTTTAACCAGAGGGCTTCAGAGCTTCTCCTGTGTAGGCATGTGCACACTCCCATCTCCCGATGGTAAGAAGTCTCTACCTTGTAAGAAATAAATAAGTTTCCATAAGAGTACTTAATTTTCATCAGTCTTAGAAACCTGTGAATAGTTTCAAAAAGTTATACAATGGTACTGGCTTCTGAAAATATGGTGCTAAGTATGTTATTCACGGGCTAATTTTAAACATTTTTAAATGCATGCAAAATCTACTTCCTATTAAGATGCAAATGTGGTACCTTTTTACCCGGTGGTACCAAGTTTTGATTTGCTTTGACAAGGTGCGAAAGTGCTTTCTTGATGTTCTTCTCTTTCATGCTCTGCAGCACAGCAGAGGGAAGGAAAGTCTCTAATCCCCATTCTTTCCTGCAATGAGAAGCATAATGTGAATGTCCCGCTCAAGACCATTAGTTACATAAGGTGAAATGACACTCTGACGTTTGTGGGAACAAATGAACTCTTTGGTAAACCAGGGAGGCGACTGTGCATTTACATGCTGGAAACACAGTGTAGGATCATTAATACATATGGTTGCATTTAAAAAGAAATGCATTCCTCACTCTACAGTAACAATGCTAATGAACCATATGGGGACTAATGGAAACTGAAGAGACATTTGTCCAACCCACTCCTGAATCTCTTAAATTTATCCTACATCTATCTTCCCAGTACCCATTTCTGTCTAGTCCTTTGTCGAATCCCATTCTCATATCTCCTTGCTTCTCCACATTCTCTCACTTTATCTTTCTCTCCTCTTTGGATGCAATTTCTTCCTGCCTCTAGGTCATATTCTCTGTCTTTTCCTCTCATCAAAGACGTTTTTCTGGAACTCACAGATGTCTTTTTACCTAGTCAATGCATGTGCCTCTAATTCCCTCCATCCTACTTTTGTCAGGGGTGTGTGGGGTGAAGGTGGTTTCGGTTCTTCTAGTATGTCTGTACTGGCAAAAAGATGCAAGGTCACACATGGGTATGGATATGTAAAGGGAGGGTGCAGTATCTTATAATAAACTATGAAGACTTTCTTCAGGACATGACAGAGCCATTGCACTAATGAATTCACTGCAGCTGTGCTTACCTGCACAAGACTCACACAATGTTGAGCCTATCAACATTTCACAGTGGAAAGAGGAAGGGTTCGTAAGATCCCCACGGTTCCCTGAAAGACAATTCATGCCGGCTGGAAGAAGAAGTGTCACTGTCTTCAGTGGTGTGACCACTGGTAAGTTGTCCCTATTTCAGTAAATAACCTCCCATATGTGCTCATGTAGGAAAACCTTAACTTAATTCCAAAGGTCATAGGCACACACAAAAAGACCTAAAAGTAGGAGGCTACATATTGGGATGAAAAAAGTTTTCATCAGGAGAACGGGCAGGAGAGAAACGTAATCAAAGGTGAAAAAAACTAAAGTTCATTGCAAGCACACTAAATTTAAAACATTATGAAGACATTCAGGTGCTCTGTAATCAGTAAGAAGACATAATTCCCCACTGATCATTGATGTACTTAGGTAAGGATGATCTTTTACTATATTCTCTAATAACAGATGAATCATACAGATTAATAAGATTCCCTGCGCTGTTTTCATACCTGCCCATGATTGTGGTCACCATGCTTTCTTCTTCCTGCTTAATTTATATTCTTTATCTTTACTCGTTATCCATGCCTTAAGGAGGGTGACACTGGGGTTTTACATGTGCCTTTATTTATTTATGTTTTTTACTTTGGCTGCACTAGGGGTGGAGGCCAGAGCTTCATTCCTGTTAGACAAGTGCTCTTATCACTGAGATAAATTCCCCAGTTCTGTATCATTGTTTTCATATCTTTATGTCTTATCTTTATATTCAGACCACAATTTGGATGGGAAGGACTATAGTTTATACAAATTAGGCTTTTCCTATTGTCTGATGTAAGTACTCTATTAAAATGCTTCCTAAATACTTGTTGGCTAAGAAATTAATTCATGACAACATAATTGCAGACTTTCAAGATTTCCAGTGAAACTAGTCTCTGAAAGGTTTTTAGACTGCATAATGTTCCACCAGGGAACATGCAGCTACAGGCAGAAGGAAAAGAAAAAAAAATTGAAACAGGGTTTCCTACAGAAACTAGGGCTCACAATGATTAGGCTAGTGTGGCTGGACAGTCATCCCCAGGGATCCTCCTGTCTTTGCCAGCACTGGGACTACAAATACATGTCACCATGCCTGGCTTTCTTTTTTTTTTTTTACATGGACTCTGGGACTTGAACTCAGGTCCTCAAAGTAGCACAGCAAGCACTTACAGGCTCAGCTGTCTTCCCAACCCTCCCACATGCATTTCATTGTCTGAAAACCTTCTCAGGTGTTTAGCCAAATTTTCAAATGGCAGCATTTCATCTGTCCCTAAGAACTTCAGATAAAGGCTCATGAAGGGGTAAATGTGGGCAGCTTTTTATTTTTTTGAATGCCATCTCCCTCAGACTACAGTCATGGAAGGATTCATCATCAATGAATCCACTGAGGGTCCAGAGGTCCCATGGCACTGTGGTCAGCAAATCAGAGCACAAGACTTTTCTAACCCAGGACAGGCTCATGAATGTATTGAGCAAAATTGCCAGGCTGGGTAACGTGGCATCATGGTCCTTCACAAACAGCCCCTTTGGGAGGTGATTAATTCATTTGTGCATCTTGAAGTGGGGAAGAATACAAGACTTTTTAAAGAAACATGCCATGGAGCTATGGCTTTAGCCTGACCGCAGTTCTGAAACACACATTTTCATTTTTCTCAGCATGAAGAGCTGCGGGACGAAGTCAGCAGTGGCTGCATTAGACTACTGGATCTCCTGCTGGGAGACATGGCATCCTTCTTAAAGGATGACCCTTAAGCAGACTCCTGAGCCCAAGGCAATACAAAAACGCTCTTTCTAAGAAAGCAGATCTTGAGTGGCGAGGAAGACTAGCAGTAAAAACACTCAGCAAGAGACACATTCAGAGGTACTGAACCAGATGCGATTCACAGAGCCACATCTGTCTGTCATGCGACATCCTTGCCAACTGCTTCACAATCCTTTATTACAAACACCAAAACACTATGTTTAACCATCTTTCTTGGGATGACTGTGACCCTCCCTCTTTCCTTCCTTTCTTTCTTCTTCTTTAGAATTTTTTTTGCAAGAATGTGTGCATATGTATCTGTGTGTATCAGAAGGCACTGTGAGTACCTCTGGAGGCTCAAGGGTGACTTTCAGAATTATCCTGGATTTCTCTACTTCCATTTTGCTTTGCTTTGAGGTTTCCCAGGCTCCACCTAGTGCTGGAAATATAGGCACCTTTTCTGCCTGCAGATTTTACATGAGATATTGGATCCAAACTCAGGTCCTTCTGCTTGTGAGGCAAAAACTTAAACCCTGAGTCATCTCTCCAGCTTCTTTCTTTCTTTTTCTTTCTTTCTTTCTTTCTTTCTTTCTTTCTTTCTTTCTTTCTTTCTTTCTTTCTTTCTTTCTTTCTTTCCTTTCTTTCATTACTTCTTTCTCTCTCTTCTTTCTTTTTTTCTATCATTCTTTCTATCATTCTGTCTATCATTTTTTCTTTCTTTCTTTTTTTTTTTTTTTTTTTTTTTGACAAGGCCTTGTTACATATCTCAGTCAAGCTGGCTGACCTCAAACTTGAGATTCACCTACCTCAGTCTCCCATGTGCTGGTATTACAGGCAAAACCACCAGGTTCAATTTGTGACATTCCATCTGATGCTGCATTTTGGTCCTGCTAAAGTGAAATCAAGCTATGCACACACTTTGAGACATGGGTCTTTGTAAGCATCCTCTGAAGAGGAAGGCATTTTAAAGATACTATGCCTCTCTCTTGTGCAGTCACACTATTGATACATGGACCCCAAAGAATTAACATTTCCCCAGGAATCCCATTGTGAGAGAAGGAAAAGGCTGAAGTACGGGGACATCCACAGGAGGACCTGTCTTCCCAGGTAGAAACTTCAGACAACTTATTTGACCATCTTGCAAGAGAGACCTTAGTTGGATCAATGATGGGCCATTTGGGGGCAGAATCCCACCTTTGCCAGGACAGCTCAATAATGCATACTTCTTGTCCTCTGTTTAAACCTAAACCTCATGCCAATGCTCCAAACATAGTTCTGGGGTTCATTGTTCTTTCCAATGACATCACATTGAATAGATCTTTTCACTGTTACTTGTGTCATTCACTGGTACAATAAGGACAGGTGGCAAAGTATAACTTGATAGGGCTGCCAAACCCCAGATTTAATATCCTAAGATCTCCACTAACTCAGCCTGTCACACAAAGTTAGATGCAAGAAGGCATCCTATTGGGTGGTGTAGATTCTTGCCCCCACTGGCCCTGTGACTTGAGCAAGAAACTTAATTATTCTGTGCCTCAGTTTGCTCGACTGGCTTGGAAGAAAAAGTTTATTATCTCAAAGATGCTGTGAGAACTAAACAGTTTGATAGCTAAAATATACTGATACTCTTTTTCTTGTTCTCTTTGTGTGTGTGTGTGTGTGTGTGTGTGTAAGAGAGAGAGAGAGAAAGAGGAAGAGAGAAAGACAGAGAGAGGGAGAGAGAGGGAGAAATAGGGAGGAAGAGAGAGGGAGAGAGAAGGAGGAAGAGAGAAGTAGGGGAGGGAGAGAGAAAGAGAGAGAGAGAGAGAAAGAGAGAGAGAGAGAGAGAGAGAGACTCAATTAGTTGCCAAAGTTGGCCTTGAACTCATGCAGTGGCCCTTGATCTTGTCTTGCCTCCGCCTGCTGAGTAGCTGTGATTGCAGGCCTGCATTGCCAGGCCTCACTTACCTGTATATCTTATTTTAGGAACCAGATCTCTTTTTTTATATATTTTTATAAACATTTTTATTATTATTTCCGCTCATACAAGCTTAGTAGGTACACCGGAGGAACCAGGTCTCTATGTGGTGCAGGTTGGCCTTGAACACTCAGCAAACCTCCTCGCTCAGCAACACCTGCCACCCCTAAAATGGAGATGAGCCAACACTCCAGGCTTACACTTCACTTAAAAAACAAACAAACAAGCAAACTAACAAACCTTGCTTTGGATTACAATTTCCTTAAGGTGGGTGAAGGAAGAAATGGAACTCACACTACAAAGAACACACCATTTCTACAGCTCACCACTGGGTTGCACATCGTCTACCACAAAGAACAACATCGATGTTGGAAATAGACACAAAATCCCCAAACCCACGGGATTTCACGGCACTGAGACTCAGCACTTACTCGATATATTTGAGGGAGATTTTCTGCGTCTGCTTGGTGGTGACGGTGGCGATGTACATTTGTAAAGCGGCCAGCCGCAAGGCAATGTCGTATTTTAGCTCTGGTCCAAATCTCTCCTGAACCACGTCGTTACAACTCTGAAAAGAAACCAGCAGAGGGCGCAACTCGTCAGAGAATGGACTTCCCGCCTGCTATAGAGAAGCGGGTGACTGGCATTTCCCCAGCGCTTCAACCTTCACTTTGAAGGCAAGGGGACGCTAAAATGTGGAAATGTCTCCACCGTGCTGCTTGGAATCAAGTCAGGATTTAATTGCACGCACAAACATAGAGACCACAGAAAACATTCAACCTTTATCGACAAGCTGCTATTTAAATATTTAGCTTTCCCCCGCCACCCCCCCAAAAAAAAGAATTTAGGAATTTGGGGATGCCATTTCCAAACACAGGTGCTGCGGCTGTACGTGAAGCTCCGAGAGTGGCTTTTCTTTTTTTGATACATTTTTTATTATTTCTGCTCATACAAACTTAATAGGTAGACCAGTTCCCTCCCTCCTTCCTCCTCCCCCTGACCCCCTAATCCCCCTCCCCTCCCTCCCCATCCCCCAGTGCCTCCCCCCCCAATTCCCAGAGAGTCCTTTATTGTGTATGCCTAACTCTCCTCTGGGTCCTCCTCTCCGATGACATACGAGGACCCAGTGGCATTTCCCTGAACCCTTTCTCGTGTTCCCCTTTAGCATAGGAACACTACTGTGGCTGTCAATCCCTTGCCTCCAAGGATCTTGGTGCCTTTAGCTGATGCTAGACTTTGTGAGGTCAATAGTGTGTTGGACATTGCACAGGGCATGCTAAGTCCTATTATGTTTGCTTTGGCCCTAACTAGTGTGGAGAATCTTGCAAATCATTGCTCCTCCCATCCTTTTGCTCTTACAATCTTACCGCCCCCTCTTCCGCAAATGCTCCTGAGCTTCAGGATGGGGAGAGATTAGGCTGGCCTAGTTCTATGTGGTTAATATAGAGTCTCTGAAGTTCTGGATTGTGCTTTGTTGATTTTCTTTTGCAGTTTTGCTGCTCCTGCAATGCCTTTCACTCCATCCTGCTGGGCACTAGTATGTCACCCCCTGGTCAGAGACAAAAAGCTGTTAAACTGGAGTCTTGTTATAATAGCACATTCAAGGGTAGATGTAATAGAAGTAGGAAACCTCAGTGAGGGAGGGGTCAATCATCCATTTGCAAAATGATTACTTTTTATTTGCCAGACTATATGCCCTCCCCTTTCACAGACGTTCATTCCTGATCATGTACAACTGAGGGGGTATGATCTCACCGATAGTGGCTTTTGCAGGTAGGCTGCGGGAGTCACAAATTCTAGCTTCCAAACTAGCTCCTCCCTTTCCTAGAGGGCGTGGCCTTGGGCAAGTTCCTTCTCTGTGGTTCCTTGGCTTCCCTTTCAGTAAACTTGAGTCATGGGTATGGTGGGACTAAATGAGTTATCTGTATGAAGTCCTTTAACAGTGTTTGGAAAGCTATACACAGTCATTTTAATTTTTTAATTATTATTTTATTGATGTCATTTAAGGGTTCTGGGGACTGAATCCAGAGCTCTTTATATTTTAGACCACTGAGTGGTCTGCCACTGAGTGATATCTCCAGGTCTTGTTTGTTTTGGGAAGGGTCTCACTAAGATGCCCAGGTGGTTTTGAACTCCCTTTGTGTCTCAGGCATGCCTTAGACTTGTGATAAGATGCCCCATGGTGCTGTTAGGTCACAGACCTTATAGCTGCCTTTCTCCCTCTGGGGAGAGGGAACCAGGGCACCCCTCCTGCAGCCTCTCTCCTTGGCAGTTTTCTCCTTCCCACTTGCAGCTGTAAGCGAGTACAGCCCTCCATCTCCCCCAAACACACACACACACACCATCCCTGGACCAAGAATGATCAGTTGTTACTTTACTTCTGTCAGTGCCTTCCTGACTTCTGGCATGTAGACCAGGCAAGGAGTTGGCGTTTTCCTACCCTCCTTGAAAAACCTGTGAGTTAGAAACACCATTTATTATCTGGGCTTGCAGGAAAGGCCTTCTCTACCTCTCTCTGTCTTAGAGGTCGCATTATGACTACATACAGCTATGCCATAGTAGCTCCCCTGATATTCTGGGAACCAAAGGACCTGTCTTTCTCTTCAGGATGTCCAACATGCTCTCTACATGGAGGTTATCTCTACAAGGAGTCATTTCTTCAGATATGAAGGCCTGTTCTCCCCCTTCAGTTTCCCATCTCTTAAGAAACGCTCCTTTCCATGACCCTACAGTAAGTTATGACACAGTGGCTTGTAAGCTTGATTACATGTCACCCCTCCCTTTACAGCTTTACATTACTTTCACTTCCTGCCTTCTTTCTCCTCTTCTGTATAATCCAGCTCAGCTTCAAGGAGGCAGAGTGACAAGGGCAAAAGGCACAGCAGCTTGCAAGTTACATTCTCTGGCTCTGCAGTCCTTACTTTACCAGTGGCTACCATGCATGAACCATTACCTTTTTTTAACTCTTGGCTTCAGTTTACTCATCTGTGCAGAGGGGCTATTTCATCTTTTTTGCCTACTTCATGCTATTTCATGGCATTTCACTTATCTTGAGCATGAGTTTGCTTATCTAAAAAAATGGGTGAATTCTTAAGAGCAATTAACCTGCAAATTAACAGACTAGCTTGCAAAGATGCTGTGATAGCTACCACAGCATTTCATAGAATGGAATGTGCTTTATAAATTGGAGTCAATCCTGCTAACTTCTGCTAAGACTTATGGCAGCAACCACGTATTCCCATCCCTGTTTTACCTTGTATTTAACTAGACTTCTGGAAGAATTTTTTGATAAGACGATTAGTCACTTAATTATATAACTAGTTAGGACCGGCCCTGGGGAGTTAGTGTGGAATTTGAATTACATACATATAGTTGATATTAATCAGGCTTTGATCACACTCAAATATATTTACTTAAAATACAGTCTCACACATGGATGGTAGTCATGCACTGCTAAACAGAAGTCCTAATAGGCTCTACTGTAGACCATAGAAAGCTTATTATAATGAGCATATATTACATGTTTAAGAGGAAACCAATACCATTAATGTGTTTTCAAGAACTAGTCTACCTATTAAGTTTGTATGAGCGGAAATAATAAAAAATGTATTAAAAAAAGACTTTGGCTTCATAAGCCATATCCTGTTTTGCAGTTGGTGTAAATAACTTTTTTTCTTGAATAGATAGTGGACAGAAACACATCAGCATAGCCTACTATCATCATGAATTGGAATGATCTAGGTTATTAGAGTTTACTGCTAATATGGATACTGAAATTTGTGAAAGATTTCACGGTCCATTAGTGACTAGGAGATGAATAGATGTTATCACTATCGAAATCCCCCTTCTTCTGGGCTATGGTGACTGTCCTCATTAGGGGCCTTCTAAGTTAAGCAGACTCTATTTTCATAAAGTGATACGCATGGCTGCTGCTTACTCTTCTGTGCTCTGGGCTAATTTCATTGCACCTTTTAAGTATCTTAAAATCAGCATGGGCACACAGGTGCCATTTGCAGAGCCATTGACTTCTATTAGGCAGATGTGTGATTTTAGGCACACCACATATTCTGTGATACAAACCTTTCAAAGTAGAGTCTGAGGCCAAAAAATTTCATTTCCTATTTTCTGCTGAGGAGATCCAAGATAATAGTAGCTTTATTTTAGGGTCCATGGCCCACTGTATATGGACATCCATCTCCTCTCCTGGCTATTCTATTCCTTAAGGAGGCAGATATTCCTCTGCTCATGCAACGGCCAAGGTGGGCAACAGAAACATGACCAGTCTTTTTCTTCCAATCCCCAGGCAAGCTCTCCAGACAGGTCTTATTTTGAGGTCAGTCCCCTGGTATAAAAATGTGACTTTTGAATAAGAAAACTATGCGTTAGATTTGAACAAGATATACCTTCATGAGAATTGGATTTAGTGATTTTGAATTGGATTTAGTGATACTCCCTGTCTCCCTTCCCTGAAATGAATACAGCATTACTGTTCTTTTATATATTTGATATACTTGTAGTGACGTTTGAACAGAAGTCAAGTGTTTTTAAAGTACCACCCTGTGATCAGGGTGAGTGTGTAATTATAGAGAACAACTGCTACATGGATCACGCTGCCTACACTCTGTACTAACAGGTACTTGCAGCTATCTATCTGTAACTAACAAGCTGATAATTGCAGCACATGGTCTTTACTGCCACGGCCCAGCTCTGGTTTGGTTATCAGAGGAATATGGGAGTGCACTGCAACAAATCAATTGAGAATCACATTCTTGGTTTCATGCTGAGTATGCTTCCCAGCCTATTGGAGAACAGAGTGCATTGTTGCCAAGGAAGGAGTACATTTGACCAAAGTCTAACATTGATGAAACCTAGGGAATATGGCAGTCTCATTATTTTGTATGAAAAATTTTATATATATCTATATATATTATTTATATATCTATATCATGTAGATATAGATATACATGAAACAGGACTTAACTTACCTTGATACATGATTACCTTTAGGAACATTAATCACTCCACTGAACTGTAAATATGAGTCTTTTTCAAGAGCACTGAGGTGGGGAAAGTTTCATGGGCTTTATCCTGAAGACCCTAGTATGCTAGTATGTTCTGCCTCCTTTTTCTCTGATTTCATTTATTGTCTCTAGGCCTTTTGCCACTTTTATTTACCTTGACATTCCTACCTTTCAAAATTTATTTCGCCTATATATCTCTGAGATTTTAAAATGCATTCTTCTCCTATCTGACTATAAGACTAAAAGTTAGAAATACAATCAATACTAATGTGTTAACACATATTTGTTTCTTTTACCTCCTTTCTTTTTTTGCATATATATATATATATATATGCAATATATATGGCTTCAGTTATCTTTGACGTATAAAGGGATTCCCAAAGTTCTCTTATGCCTCATTTTCTATTTTTAATCCTTTGTGTGTTGGAGGCAGTGGAATTGGTGATAAAAGTTAGATATACAGACTCTTAAAGTAGTTCTGTTGCATGATAGTGCCCATTACATAAATGACTTCTTACTACTTAATTATTGTTGTAGAAATTTAAGTGAGAGCAACAGGATGGAATTATAGAAAAATATAGGAACATCCCCTAAATATTGCCTTATATAAATTTACTTTGGGAAGGATGTGCCAGACACTTATCCCTAGAACTTTTATTCTGGGAAGATTAGATCCAAGAATCAAATATAAGATAGACTAGCTACAGAGGAAACATAACTCTTAGAGTTTTGTCACCTGAAAATTATTGACTCCAATAAGATCATTATCATAATGATTCAGAACAATCTATATACCAAATGAAAAAGTAAATGAAGAAGGAAAAACATCTATTAACATGCCAATAGATAAGGAAGAAACAGCATAATGAGTCATGTCATTTTAAAATATTGTGATGATGGATTCAGGTAAAAATTATCAATATTAAAATAAGGGTTGTAAATTTGCCTACATACAGGGTAAGGGGAGAATTTTTTTTATTATTTATTAAATTGTGTGTATGTGCGTGTGTGTGCGTGTGTGTGTGTGTGTGTGTGTGTGTGTGTGTGTGTGTGTAGAACCACTGGCGAATTCGGGAACCACCATGGACGCCTCCACCTCCTCCTTGTTTACTCTGCCCTGGGATTCACAGGCTCCACCCTACCAGGACCAAAAATGCAGGACGCCCCCGCTTCCACCCAGCTTCTATATGTGAGGTCTAGAATCCGAACTCAGGACCTTCCTCCTACAAGGCAAAGGCTTAACCCCTGAGCCACTTCTCCAGCCCCAAGAGGAGAGTTTTATAAAATGGTTTACCGCAAATTTCTTATTCATTACAAAAGGAACAGTGTTATTTTTTAAAAGGACAATAGCTAAGTAAGAGTTAAAGTTGGCCCCACCATTAAGGATATGAGAAACTGAGGATGACCCAGTCACTCATGTTGTTCTTCATAACATATATAAGCTCATTATAATTGCAAGAAGATAAACCCAGAAGAAGAGATTTCTATAGAACATCTGATTAGTTCAATTCAAAACTTGCAATGTTGTGAAAGTTGAGAAGCATAAGGAATGGCTCAGGTTTAAGAAGACTAAAGGGACATGACAACTACATGCATAGGGGGATCTTACAGTGAAATTCTATTCTAGAAAAAGAGATAAAGGACATTTGAATGACAACAGGTATCATTGGATATATGGACTAACTGGAGGTTGAAAAAAATGAATACATATTCTATTTCTTGGTTGTGTTACTTGAACAATGTTGATGCAAGAAAATGTCTTCATTATTACAAAACATGTGATGTGTTTAGGAGTAAGTACACCTGACACTGGTAGTTAACTTTCAGGTGATTTAGATAAATATTATGCTTGTGTATATTTCTAGGATGAAAGAGACAGGGTACACAAGTCCACATTGAAGATAAAATAAATGTAATAAAATATGTATGATTGGTGAATGTGGGTAGAAAGTACAGATGAATATTCTTGCAACATTTTTGGGAGTAAGAAATTATTTGAAAATCAAATGTATAAATAAAAAGAGTACCCTGCACTAATTTTATGATTCATTGAGCTTATGATGCAGGTCAAAGAATAAAAAGTGCTAAGTCAGGGGGATGGGGAAACAACATCCATATATCATTTGAATGTAAGTTGTCCCCCATAGGCTCATGTGTTTGAATCCTTAGTTGTTGTTTATAAAGGTCATGGCACCTTTAGCAGGTAGAGTCTTGCTGGAGAAGGCACATCACAGGTCACAGGAATGGGCCTTAAAGTTGGTTAGCTCCACCCTACTTTAGTTAGCTAGTCTGTTCTAGAGTTTGCAGCTAGCTGTCTCGACCTCTATGATGGACGTGACCTGAGCTGCCTTCAGCTTCTGCCAGCTAGCCAGCCTTTTCTGACATAATGAACTGTATCTTCCCTTTGGAATCATAAGTCAATTAAGCTTCCCTTTCTTCCCTTAAGTTGCCTGACTTTAAGTGTGGTCTCACAGTACAAAGAGAGTAAACAGCATACCATATATACCAGAACATTAACATTAACCTACCTGAACGTAGAGATATTCAAAAGCAACTGGATCTCTCCTTAGCAGGTCAATGGGATCCTTTGGGACAAAGCTGATTCGGAAAAGACACCTCATTTTATGGGAGCTAGGCCTCTGGGTCACCTGGAAGAGCAGACCAATCACAGAAGAACCCATCAGTGTTGACTAGGAAATGACCAGATAACAGAGATGCAAAGTCCACTTTGTGTTTGACACCACCAAAAACATTCATGGAAAGTCTTTTAGAATTTATCGCAGATACTTATTCTGAAAACTGTGAATTCTCTCTTAAGTGAAGCTGAGTTACCAAGAAAAAGACACAAGGATGAAAATTTGTTAGGGAAAAGATTGAAGGAGAAGTTAGGAAGGGAAACAATTACATTATACCCTCTTTTGTCCTGCTCAGAAATAACTACTTTGAATTGGCTTCCATGATATATAGTCAGTTTGTTTCAAGACATTTAATCAGTTTTTTTGGATATCTATCTTCATAAGAAACTTTGAAAGTGTTTTTGTTGAGCTAAATCACCACAATGTCTTTGAAGACATACTTTCCCATAATGTCTATGTAACTGGCAGATGTTTAGAAAGAAAGATAAAGGGAAAGATAGTAATTTGGGGCTTTTATTAGACTCAGTAACTAGTGGCTTAGTTACATCCCCTTGGCACTTAGCGACTCAGACTTAAATTTTTTTTTACTGAAGATACCTATGAACATCTGAAAGCCCAAGGCAACTGAATGACCATGGAGTTTTAAGTGTTACGGGGCATAGCTCACCACCAAAGATTAGGCATGCATTTACAGACAACTGCCTCCTTGCCATACCTCAAGACGGCATTTAGACTGTCACTCAGAGGTCTCTTAAGTAGGACTGAGCTCCAGGATCTACAGTGGAAACTAGCCTGATGACACATGTTTTGTTGGCTTCCAAGCCTTCTCCATCTTCCTTCCCCACCTCTCCCAGAAGTTACCAGGATCTGCCATGTGTTCAAGTCCTTGTTTTCAGATCTGCTTCTGGGAGAACTCAAACATATGCACTAAGCTTTCATTTGAAGGATACTAGAATGTTGGCCAAAATAAATCATTCATTTCCAAGACTACTTTGGTATAGGATACTTAGCAACTAATTTTCAATGTGACTAATGGATTGTGACCTGATAGAAAGCATAGGTTAAGTTTCAATACAAGAACAGACACCAAAGCATATGGCAACTTTTCTAACTTATCACATGGAGTTGGATTATGTCAGAATTGAGGATATTTGAGGGAAGCAATATGTGACGTGCCAGATTTTTAGGTTGTGCAAGAAGCAAGACATAATTTTGTGTGATAGGACGTTCTACCTTTCTACTCATCTGGCGGCATCATACTTCTTCAGCTCCGGTTGTCCTCTCACACCTTTCTAGTCTTTTCTTATCACTGAGGAAGAGGAGTTTTTGGATGGACTTTCTGTTTGTATAAAACTCTAAGACAAGTTGGGTGTTATGTTGAATACAGCAGCAAGCAGTCTGATTGTCTTCCCAGAGAACAGATGGTGGCAGCATCTTGGTACCAAGAATTGGGACACATTAGGAGCTAACATATTCATGGCGGATACGACTGGGGCAGTGATTTCAAGCTTCCAGAACTAGTCTTAAGTATGCATCCAGAATTGAAAACAGCAAAGATAGTGTTGACTTCATTTCCATCATCTTGGAAACAATTTCTTGTCTAAGATTTGAAATGATCGGTAATCAAGACAAGTAAAGATTCTGCTTTGATACCATAAAATATCATTCTACAGAGCTGTGCTCTCTTTGATCAGTTGCTGAGCTGCTGAATGACAGTGCTTGGAGACCCAAGTGGTAGCCTGTGAAAATTTGACAGAAGAGGGGACCATCCATTTGAGGTGTCACATGCAGTATGAAGGTAATGGTTCCTTAGGGGAAGATCTGGGTACTGGGGTGGAAATGTTGAAAGGACTGGAATTCAGGGGGTAGGCTGGGACATGACAGACTCTGCTCTCATCAGCAGCAGCCTCTTTGGGGTTAGTTCACAGACCTGAGTGAGTGTCTCCTGTTCATGAAGCAAGAGCAGCTTAGTTCCAGCCCCTTCGGTCCTCTGCTCCAACATGAGGGAGAAATGCTCAATGCCTTTGATGGAGAGCTTCTCTTGCAGGGTTAAGATGACATCCTTACAGAGCAAACAGTGACATGATGAGATCAAAATCAATGCTGCCCCTCCCCCTCTTTTTTTTTGAGAGGGCGAATCTGTGAGAACTAGAAAGTGTTACATTATTTATGCTCTCCAGATTGAAACTGCATACTTTTGGTTGATTCTATTTTTTGGTTGATTCTAAAATTTAATGCTCGAGAGGATCAACAAATACACAAAAGAGGATGTCCTTCTCTTGGCCCTTTCTGGTCTCTGTCACCACCCAAACACTCTAAGTAATTCAAAACAGAGAGGTCACAAGGTAAATAACTGGAGGAGAACCTTGCCCATCATTCCAGGTCCTAAATTAGAAGGACTGTTGACAGATGGAGAGTTACTTTTGTACTCCTTTCTTCTAAATGAGGTAGCAATTAAACTAGCTCTGAAACTGAGCTCTCACAGTACTTTAACCCCCCTCCCCAAAGGGCTTGGCAAAATAGGGCCTGCAAACCAAATCTATCCCACCACCTGGTTTTATAAATAAAGTTTTAATGGGACATGGACAGGCTGGTCCCTTTGTACACTTTATCCAGAGAGTTAAGAAGTGGCTTTTGGACAGAAGTATCCACTGTCTAGTTATACCTGGAAATAGTTTTCAGGCCCCTGGACTTCTGATCTAAAAGAACAAGGTGGGAGAGAGGCAGTTTCTAATCCCAGCTCTCTTGCTTATTACTGTGTACCTCTGGGCAAGTTATTCAACCTCTAAGTATTTTAGTTTCTCTACCTGAAAACTGGGGGTGACAATAATGCCTGCCTTGAAATGGATATAAGAATTGAATGAGTTAGTATATAGAAAGCAATTATTATAACACTGTTTTACACCGAGTTAGGGCACTGTAAGAATACATGCTTATTTTACTTCCCAACAGAAGGTGAAATGAACACGTTTTGTCAGTAATCTTTTATAGGATTAGACATTTATAATAAAAAAGGCATTGCATGCATAAATACAGGTAGCACCGTGCCAACTAATCTCCTTAGCCTTTCCTTTTTTTATATACTTGAAAAACTAGTAAATAATACCTCTTCAAGATCATTTCCAGTCAGATAAAGATCCTGTAGCACACTGCTTCTCACTTGGAAGCAATGTTCCACAACAGGAACATTTGGAAATTTCTAATTTTTTTTTGTCTGTCACCATGGGATTGGAGATGTCATTGGTATCAAGTGGGTAGGGAATGGGGGGTGCCGCTAAACAACTACAATGCACAAGACAATCACAGCAAAGACTCATGTGCTCCAAAATCTCAGCAATGCTAAGGTAGAAAAACCTTCCCATGTGCAAAGAATTTTTTTTAAACTATGGTTCTGCTATTTGATTCTTCTCTGTTATTCTTTTACCATTTTTTCAGGCCCTGTTAAAACAAAACCCACTGGCATCCACTCCTGAAATACAAATTGTTCAACAAAAATGCCTTGTCTATCTTGAATGCTATGAAAAAGATCCCTAACTTATTCTATTTTTTAATTTTTGTATAGGGCTCAGAAAAGTGCAAACCAACCCAGCATTCGACTGGCAACATGCACTTTAGAAAACATTCTCATCAACCACCAGGGATGACACTGGAAAATGGCAGTGATGGTTTTTGCTATCTAAACTGTAGCATGAATTTTTCACAAATTTTGCTTAAAGCTGTCACATTCTTCTCATAACTGTACTATTTCTATTTTATCCCTACCAACCAGTGTCTATTGTGGTAATAAGGCTGTTCAGCACAAGATAAGATAACTTAAATTTGAAGAACTCTTTGCGTGGCTCCTTGTCTTCTCATTGTCACCTGTAATCCTTGGGGGAAATCAAACTCAGTCTAGTGTGGATTCCTATAATAAAGAGGCCAGAGGGAATTAACAACTGAGCTTTCTTCAATTTAGATTTGTTTCTGGTAGGAAAAATACACTTCAGATAGGGTAGAATATCTAACAGCAAGGAGATGAACAGTAACACACACACACACACACACACACACACACACACACACACACACACACAAAACCAGCCTTGGTGGTGGAGACAACTGCAATAAAGTATCTACATTCCCATTCATTCACACAGTGTCTTTGTTGTAATAGATTACTCTTGTATAAGAAAGGTTCTGTGCTCCAATTCCTGGGAATGACCCTTTCAAATCTTGGAATGGCCTGTCTGGCAGGAGCCATTTTGGTTTTTAAATGGGGTGCTGGGTCAGAGCAGATAGTCTATGGTAGCAGTGTATCACCCAAAGAATATTTATGGAGCCACTCAATGTTGACTCGACCTCTAGAGGAGCTAGACCTGAGCCAATCGTGCAGTTGACCAGCTGTTTCCATGTAATCAACTCCAGTAACAGCTCTGGACACCAGCTGGAGGAACTTCCTTGGTTGGCAACCCTCTATGTACATTAAGAAAGAAACACTGCCTGCGGGCATCCATGGGGAGGCAACCCTAGAAGCCGTGTGTCTGACTTCTGAATCCCACATCTACATCTACTTCCCTTGCTAAGTCTAGTCTTTAACTGTTTGCCACCATAAACTATAGTATCAGGTGACAAATGGCTGACCTCTGAGAGTTCTTCAAATGAATTCTTCAACTTGAGAGTGGTCTTCAGCACCTCCTCACCCCATCTCTCTCTGCTTTCCCAAGGTGACAAAATTCCATCAGAGATCAGATAGCTCCCACAATCTAATACATTTCTTCCCTGGCTCTTTTTAGAAAGAGCTTGCCAACCCCCAGCTTCGTTGATCGATAATTACATCAACTAGCATTTCACCATAAATTGGTATTGAGCAGGAAAAAAATGGAAAAGGACTTTGTCAGTCATTTCCATTTAACATCAGCAGTCTTACATGAAGGCAGTTAATATTTCATCCAGTGTGATTAAGAATGACTTAATGCTCCAACATCAATCTTCTAATATTGTCCACTCTATTGCCTACTGAATCACTCCATATTTAAGGGAATTCAACCCAAGCTGCTTTCTGATACCACAGACACTAAGAACATACAGCAAGAGGACTTCTGCAGAAATGCTTGCATATGTGAATTATTTGTGAGTTTCTTTAAACATTAAGAATTAGCAGTTGCCTGCTAATAGACATTTTAAACACAGACTTGATTGTGTCTTGATAGATTATTGTATGGATCATCGCCAGGTACATTTTTACCTTCATAAAATCTTTTTTACTGTACCATTTGAAGCAAGCCTATTTTAGGCTGATGAAGCATTTGAGAGCAATCAATTTCTGAACACACTTTTGTCCAATTAAATAAAAAGAGAATATTCACTTTTCTTTTCCAGGAAGGAAGCATGGGGGGGAGGCATATGTCTTGCTACTATACTTATTATGTAAAACTACCCATGACTTTGAAATTATAAAATTGAAGGATAGTTTTTCCTTTTCTCCTCCTCCTGAGAAGATGTCTCAATTCTGACTCGATATGCATCATTCCTGTGAAATTGGTTACAACAATCAAAATTAAATGTTATCTTTACATTACCCCTTGTTTTTGCTAGACACCAAAGCAGCAGATATTCAATTAACAGTTAGCATCTTAATCTTCTTGGTGGCTGACATTACTGAGAAATCATGCTGGCTTTGGGCAGGGTGCCAAACCTTCTTGGTGACACTCATGCTATTTTAATTAATCTGCAGTTGCATTAAAATAACTGGCCTTGGTGTTACTTCCCTGATAGGATATTATATTGCTCTGCAGCACCAAGAGGGATAAAAAGAACAGAGCCTTCTGAATTTGGTTCTTTTGTTTTGTTTTGATTATATATATTCCCCATGAACTTAGAAGGAAGTAACTGACAGCAATGCAAAACAATGGGATAGTTGGACATTTCACTCCGAACTTGGCCAAGTCCAGGCTAGTGTTGGAAATTAGATAAGCCACACCTCCCTTTTCCCTGGTCACACTGGAGAGGAGTCTGAGTTCTGGAAAGCATTTACTGTGGTTTTTTTTTCAAGGTAACTGATAACCTGATCTGTCAATCTCTTGGCCAGGATTCTCACCCCTAGGGAATCTAATGGACTTAGAGGTGTACTAAAGAGATGGGAGGGTCCAATGTTTTCTTCTTCCCAGAAATCCTTTCCTCAGTCTCTTTCTTAGCCAGATCAGGTGCAACAGGACCTGCAAAGTTTCCACCATGGAGACACTAAGCCACTTGCTCACTGAACTTAGAGCAATTTTTTTCCTTTTCTCTCTTTCTTGTGCTTTTGATTCCAAAGTCTAAGCATGTTTCCCCTGCTTATCTCTTGCCTCCTGGCACCTGCTGGGATTTCCAGCTTGTATCCCCAGATTTCCTGCTGTATATATATTCATTCTTCGAATGAATTCTTCAACTTGAGGGTGGTCTTCAGCACCTCCTCACCCCATCTCTCTCTGCTTTCCCAAGGTGACAAAATTCCATCAGAGATCATATATATATATGATCATATATATATATATATTCTCACATATTCTCAACTCTTGTCCTGTCCGATAATTCATTATTTGGCAGCAAACAAAAACAAACCCATATCCCTAGCATGCCATCTTACCTTGATGGAGGTGCTGCAGTCAAAGCGAAAGGATTTGGTCTGTCCATTTTCCAAATACACTTTCAAAACATTTGGCATGAAAAGAAGTGAATTGTCTTTAACAGTTTCCTATGAAATAATAGAAAAGAGGGGTGGTGGTCATGCAGGTCAGTCACAGTAGAATTCTGTTCTGGGCAGGAAAACATATGTCTATTGTTTGTGCTTACAATGGTATAAAACAAAACAAACTCTTAAAGGAAAGTCAGGTATCCCTTGGGTGGTATCTGACATGTCCATACAGTTCTCAGCTATGAATCCTTCAGCTGACTCCAACAAAACATATGTTATCCATCAGAAAAATCAGGGGATTTAAAAAAAATATCATTCAATGAAAAACACGATTGCCAGCATAATTCCTTTGAAATTACATATCTGTGCCTGAAACCCCAAGCTGTGGATTCTGCGGATCAGAATGGATTAGAAAGAGGATCAACAGTAGGTCTGTGTAGCATGATACTACTGGCTTCTGGTGGTGGTGATGACAATGGGTCATAGTCATAAAGAGTTCTGGAAAAGTTATTTTCTGAAACTTTTTCAAAGCCTTTTGGAGATTTTTTCGATAGCAAATGGAAAGAGAAGCAATGGGACAGTGTGCCAAGTGAGGGTAAACTCAGGGTTGAGGCTTTAAGGTCAGTGGTAGAGCACTTATTTAGTTTGTGGGAGGTTCCTGGGTTCCATTTCCCCAGCACTGAGAAGAAGAAAGAAGATAGAGGAAGAGAAGGAGGGAAGGAATGTAGAAGAGGAAAAGGAGAAGAAAAAAGAGGAGGAAAAGGAAAAAGTTGTTAAGATCTAAGTCTAAGCTATATTGAAGAGATCATAATACTATAATCTGGAAAAAAATCTCAAAAGGAGATGCCCAAATGAATCATGACCAAGAGTTTACTGTAGAAGTGCATTCTTTGGCATGTTTCCTTTCATTGGAGGTCACAAGAGATGATGACAATGGTGAGGGGAAGGAGGCTTGTTTACATGAGACCCATGAGTCCTTGGAGTGAACTGCATTGTGTATTCGTAGCAGGCATTCTGAAGGACTTAGCAATCAACAAAGCATATATCTTTCGGCTTGCAGATACAGCGATACAGACAAGATGCTTTGCTGTTGGAAAATGTCATGCAATCTGAGCAAATTCAACCTCCTATGTATTTCCATAACAGGTTCCTGACCTTTTACATTTTTTGTCTGTCTATGAATTTCCTCTCTCTCCTTCGTGTTTGTATGGCCTTCCTGCATGGCTTTCTGGTTCCCTGGTTCAGCAAGTGAAGCCAGATATAAGCTATACTACCATGTGACCAAGAAAAGTAAGAGCAGAATGGAAAAGAAAGTTCACCCAGGCCACAGACTAGAGGTTCATCTAAAGGGTCTGCATCCACAGGACTGTGGCAAGACACAAATATTTCAGGAGATCATTGGCACTCAGAAATATCTTCGCAGATGAGCTATGCGACAGTAGCAGCCTATAGAAACTCATGGTCTTGGTGGAAGCCCAATTACCTGCTAGGAAAGCTCTGGAATGAAAAAGGGAATTTTTCAATGACTTTCTGATGTGATGTACTTCTACTTCTGTGCCTAGACTCTTCCTCCCCTCAAACCTGGACAGCCTTATGAGTTGATGATGTATGTTAATCCTGCACCTAGAGTGATAGGGAACATAGGGTCACACAGAATAGACTGAGTTCAGTATGAAATGCGTAAGAGAAAGCCCACGACCATAGGCATTCTCATTCTCGTTCATGCATATGTATGTATATGCATATGTATATGCATGTTTATATATATATATATATATATATATATATATTCTCTATATCTCTGTCTCTCTCTTTCTCTCTTATGGCTACTGTGAGCTGAGAGTCTCTGCTACAAACTTTTGCTGCCATAGCAGACCATGAAATTTCTGTTCTATCCAACCATGGCTAACAATCTGTGGACCCAGAGAATACAGACTAAATCTTCTGACCCCATAAAGCAAAATACTTCTTTCTTTCTTTGAGGTCACAGCAGCCACAGCAGCTAGAAAACTCACTCCCATGTCAACTCCCTGACCTCCAAGTGGCAGGGAAGGTAGTAAGAATATTCCCGAAGGCCTTGCCTATGTTGTGCATGTCTGCAGCATCTAGTCCAGATCTAGGATTGGCCTATTTGTGAACCATGGCAAACAGCTTGCTTCTAGCACAGAGCTCTTCATTTAAACATCAGTAGTAGCCATCAAACCTCAATAATAAAATCTGTCACTTCCAAGATCTAAAATCTATTAGGGCCATGGATAAAGGCATATTAAAAATTGAAAATAAAACCCTATCTTCTTTGGAAAACATTGAAAATGAAATATTGTCTTGATGCCTGTAATATCTACTTTGAAGATCGATGAAGGGCTGCACATCAACACTTTCCATCAAGTTCTATTTTCAGGGGCTTGGGGGAGGTCACTGCTGAGCTCCAACTTTATATATAAAATCTTTCCCTTATTTTAACTAATTTGACATTTTGTGGAGTTAAAGAATTATAATGCTTTGTCTTTGTGTGTGTGTGTGTGTGTGTGTGTGTGTGTGTGTGTGTGTATGTGAAGTGTGGTGCAGGTATATATGTATATATATATACACACACAAACATATATATATATATACACATACATACACACACATACATGTGCATACATGCACACACAGGCATGTGCACATGCAGAAGCCAGAAGAAAGCATTGGTTATCCTACTTCATCATTCTTTACTTTATTCCTTTAAGGCAGATCTATCAGTGAATTTGAACTAGGCTGGCATGCAGGAAATTCCAGCTATCATTCTGTCTCTGTTCCCCGCAGCACTGGGGTAACTGGTACATATGTTTCACATTGTTTCTGGGGAGTTGAACTCATATCTTCCTGCTTCTACTGCAAGTGTGCTTACTGTTTAGTCATCTCTCCACGCTGAAAGAGTACAATTTCTTTTAGGTAAGGACAAACTCATGGTAAACACAGTCCTTTTGATAAATATATAAGGATATATAGGGAAGCATGCTTAAGTGGTATAATGGGAAGAGAGGAATAGCAATTTCAGAGGAATCCCTAATGTGAATGAGGCATCAATGCCTCTACATCAAGTGAACTCTTCTGCAAAGTTCTGAGTCTCTAATATTTCAAGCGTCCTAGAAAATACTGTACTACCTCATGTTCTGGCTGTGTCAGAAGGGATTCACCAGGTCTCAAATGAACATTCCAGTGACACTCGGAGCAGCAAAGGCAAGGAACTGTCAACTTACCGACACTTGACCGTTGATGATGACCTCCTCGGAGAAGCGCACTTTGACTGGATTGGACTTTAATCTTGCCTTTTTGGCAGCACTAATAAATGCTGATTTGGGAGACTGGAAGAAAAGAACGGCAATAACATAACTGGCAATACAACACAAACCTAGGGGCAATGGTTTTTCAATGTTATCCTCCAAGATGCAATATTGTTGCCGAAAGGTAAAATATTTAGTGCATTCCCAAATCAAGCATGAAATGAAAATCATGGATATAACTATAACTGCCATGAATACAAACTAGCAAGCTTGCTCTAGTTACAAGACTAGAACCATTGCCAAGGATCTGAGGCTCTGTTTCTAACACAGAGCTCTGAATACGGTGTGAAGGGAGCTGGACATTAGCTGCCTATCCTAACACAGGGGAAGGTGAGTTTCTGATGGTTTTAAAATGACTGATGATACTAGTCACTATTACACTATGGGTTATACTAATTATTACACTAATTACAATATGGACTTCATGTTCTTCCTTGTGTTATATAGCTTTTGTTTTTAGGAACTTTTTCTCTGGAAATAAGGGCTAATGATACTGTCTTCCCTAGAAGTCAGAAGTTCAATGGAAAAATCTGCTTCAAGTGCTACTGGAGTAAGGGGGGAGAGGGTTGCTGTGGTAAAAACACATTTCACCTGAGAATCATACTTGTAAGAAGTCTGAGGGAAGGGAATTTACATCTATAAAATTTCTAATATGTTGCTAATATCATCTGTTAAAAAACTGCATTGACTACTGAAGCCAACACAAATAACTACTTAGTTTGAATCATATAATTACATGTTTCTCATTAATATGGTCAAATATTGGCAATCACCTAGGATTCAGACAGATTCATATATTCCTAGGTGCTGAGGCTTTCAAACAATATATTCTAGGAACCAACTCTAGAATCCACACAGAAACTTTCCCCTCTGTGTACTGTATTAATCTTATCATCCCAAAGCTAATTAGCTCAACTGATACATCTACTTATCACACAAAAGAAAAACAGAAAATTTAAAATTTGGTCCTCCCCCCTTGCCAAATATAAATATTCTGGAAAGTAATTAAATTGAAAAGGAAATGGAATGGATAAATGAAATGTGGTATGTCCATACACTGCAATATTGTTCAGCCATAAGAAGCAATGATATACAACTATACCATGATGTGGATGAACCTTACAAACATGATATGAAGCCAAACACCAAAGGCCATAGATTGTATGGTTCTTTTTATGTGAAGTAGGAATAGGAATAGGAAAACTCAGAAACAGAAAGATCAGAAGTTATTAGGAGCATGGGGGAATGAATGTTCAATGGTTCAGGGTTTCCTTTTGGGGTAAATAAAAAAATTTGGCAACTAAATAATAGTGATGCTTCTATACCATCATGAATAGACTTCACACTACTGAATTGTACACTCAAAGATGGCATCTTTTATGCTATGAACATTAATTTTTCTAAAATTAATGTCACTTTAAAATATATGATCAAACGTTTATGTTCTTGGGTGGAGTTTTTGCCTTAAAATTGGGAGAACACTTTTTATCTGTTTATTTTTGAAATGGGGTCTTGCTATATTGTCCAGGCTGGTTTTGAACTCACAATCTTCTTGACTAGACCTCTTTGTTTCTGAGATTAGAGGTGTGCAAACCTGCGCTAGGTGATACTATTTCTGACATTTCCCTGCACACCTCTAACAACCTTTGCTATAAGCCCTGTCATGGAAAATTGGGTCAATGAAAAATTTTTTTTCCAGAGTTTCAATTTTCCTCCTTATGTAAGACACTTTTATGAGAATGGATGCCATTTAAAAAAAATTCCAAAAGAACTCTATCTGCCGCTCCAAAGATCCCGATGTTTAGCATGCTTTGTGTGAGCTTTAGATACCCTACAGCAGCACAGAAGTGATGTGACACCGGTGTCCTCATCATGTCTATGTAATTATAGACCATGTTTAATGATGATTAATGAACAAATCATACAGTGGTGAGTTCATTTGCTTTTGATATGCCATTTTTTTAGCTGATGGAAAAACATCATTTCCCCTTAATGATTCTGAACAGACTGTATTCATATTGGCCCAAAGAGTTGAAACGCAAGGGCAGCAGCTGTAATAAATGCTACCCAGAACAGACACTACTAATCAGATGAGATGTTTCAATGCAATAAGACCCGATTTCTCCAGCATTGTTTGGGAGTGAAATACTCCACAAGTGTTTGAGGTGCCACATATGAAACTCACCCCCCATGCATTTTCTAAAATGTTCTATATAATTCTTTGCCCCAATTAAAAAGTTTATTTAGCAGAACTTACTGTTGGGAGACATATCATTTGACATAATTACAGAATTCAATGATATTCCCAGAGTTTATAGAAAGATGGAGGGTTATTTGCCCATGTTATGGTTTAAATAGTAATTCTTTGCCCCAATTAAAAAGTTTATTTAGCAGAATTTACTGTTGGGATACATATCATTTGATGTAATCTTAGAACACAGTGATATTCCCAGAGTTTATGGAAAGATGGTTGGTTATTTGCTTATGTTATGGTTTAAATAGCAAATTTCCCATACAGACTCATGTGTGGAACACTTGATCCTCAGCTGGGAGTGCTATTTTAAAAGGCAGTGGGAAGTTTGGGAGAGAGGGCCTAGATGAAGCAAGTAGGTCGCTGAGTGTGATGGATAATACTGTTTGTCAACCTGACAGGACTTAACATCAATTAAGAGACAAAACCTCCGAGTATGTAAGATTAGATTAATTGAGGTGGGAAGACCAGTGCTATGTGAGCTGGTGTCACAGACTGAATTAAAAAACAAGTTCTAGTATTCATGCCTCTCTGCTTTCTCACTGTAGATACAAGATGACCAGCTGCGCCATGCCCTGCAGTCATATTTTTCCCACTATGATGCAGTTCACCCTCAAACTCTGAACAGAAATAAGCCTTTCCTTAAGTTCCATTGTTTGGGTATTTTGTTACCTTAGTGAGAAGGGTGACTTACTGTTTATTATGTTACTTCAGTGAGAATAGTAACTTACCCAGTGGAGATTGCCTTTGAAGGTTTACGTGGTACCCAGTACATTCTCCTTGTCTGTTTCCTGGATGTGATAAAGTAAACAATCTCTTCCAAATACCTGATGGATCAAGGGCTATGGACAGAAACTAAGTACCAAAGCAAATCATCAAACCATCAGGCATTTGGATCACAGCTACATAAAAACTAGCATAGTCCATATATATGGAACAGAATATACCATATTGGGGATGTTTTCCTCTTCTGTATGTAACTTTAGCATACCAAACCTGGGAAGCCCCATTACTTGATTTATTTGCTACATCCTACTGATAAACATGGTGTAGCCATTACTGATAGATGCCAACTTGACAATTGATAACTGTGCTTTTAGGAATACCTATTAAGAACTATTTAAGTCAAATCTCTGAGAAAACTTTTGGCATATTATACAATTGATATGGGAAGACCCAGTGCATAGTGGGTAGGACCATTCCATGAGAAGCAGGAATGTAAGAAGGAGAGACCATTAGTTGGTTTTAGCAGACTGACTAGGGAGAAATTATTATGTGTGGCCGGTTCCCTTGGCTCCTAATACTGGTGCGACTGCCATTATAATGGACTGTAGCCTACAGAATCGTGAGCATAAATAAGTCCCTTTGTTCTTCTAGGCTGTTCAATCATGTATTCATGTCACCAACCAAAATAAGATAAACTAGGACACATGGTAATCTCGGACGGCCAAAACAGATATTTGAAATCAAGGGACCTTACATATCCATAACAAGTGTATATTTCATATTCTGGGTTAGTGACTGTTTCATATTTATTATCTAAGTCTGAATGCTACTTAATGAGAATCAAAAAAGTAACGGAGTACTCTACTGACTGGAGAAAAAGTTAGTGCAAACCAACCATGACTGCACTTTTTAATTGACGTTTCTCTCTGTGCCTCAAAGAATACATTATGTGCACTACTCAGAAGCCTGGCAGATCAATTCCTAACAAGCTATAGGTGTTGATCATAAGCATGTCTCATCTTGGTGGAAATGATGAGCAATCATTATTTAAAACAATCAGATCTTCCTGTCATTATTGCTAACATTAGCAGATCCCTAATTAATCCTTTCACCACTTTCCAAATTTGCTATTGCTAAGGAGGTCCCATTAGATATAGATGCTTGAGAGACTTAGAGGTGACTGGAAGAGCTTGAAACAAATCATCTAAAATCCATTTATGAAACTGTAATATAAGGCCTTGAACTCACAGCCCCTGCAACCTCACAGTATGATAGCTATACTAGGCACTGGGTTAATATTTGGTGGGGACTAGCCTGTGGTTTTCACTATGTGGCTTGGAATTTCCACAAAGCGAACCTTAAAGAAAAGGAAGGATTCTGGAGGGCAGATATTTGTTGTATGTCATTTTCCTGCAGAGCATAACATGTTAGCCTCTTGGACTTTTCCCTGAGTGTGACAAGAGGGGAGGTTAGGTTCTTTCTGGTTCTATAGAAATGTGTAACATTTCACCTTATAAGGATACTCATTAAGGGTCAGGAAATTGCTGAGACTAATAAGATTGGGGGCGGGGCTCCCCAAGGTGAAGTAAACTCTCCTGCCAGACCAGAAGTCTGAAAAGAACTCATTGATTTATCAAACTGGACTTCACTGTAATCATTACTTTGATCTCCCATCAAATTCCTGCTGGGGTGAATAGACAATTGTGTGGCCTCTCCCCACACAATAATAGCTAATACGGAAGGTACTTGGAAGAGATACAGGTAGTGAAGTGAAAGAAAGGAGACAGGAAGGATAGAAAGTAAATGAAATGCTCACTGCTAAGTATGGAATCACTACTGCAGACAACTGGAACTTACTAGTGAGCCCTTCTTTTTAAAAACTTTATCTATTTATTTATTTGTTTGTTTATTTATTTATTTATTTAGTGTGTGAGTGTATGAGAGAGAGGGGGGGTGTTGTGTATCCCTGTGGAGGGCAAAGGGTGACTTCAGGAGTTTTTTTTGCTTCACAGAATTCCCCAGACTCCACCCACTGGGGCTGAAAATACAGGCCTCAGCCATTGCTGCCTGGTGTTTTTACATGGGACCTGGGATCTGAACAGGACCTTCTGCTTGCAAGCCCTTGGCCTCTAGAGTCCTGGGATTAGATTACATGCAGGACCCTCCACATCTGGTTATCCCTGAAACTTTTCCTTCATTCTCTACCCTTGCTCCCAATAAAGGGACTTGCCTTAACCCCTGATCCATCTCTCCAGCCCACTGATGAGACCTTCTGAGAAACAAAACAGACCATGTGCCCCAGAGTTATTGTCCAAAGGAGATATACAGAATTGATATGTTTATCTTGCAGATCTTGCCAATCACTAATGGAATAGCTGCTTCTTTTATGCATTTTTCCCCTGATGCCTCAACACTCCCACAAATAGACTCCGAACACCAAATATGGGTACTCAGGTATACAAGAATGATTGTGGTTGACCCCTGCCACAAGTTTCCCTTCATAATCACCCTTGATCTTGATCTAGTGACATTTAAATTTCCTCTTCCTCCTTATTTTCATGAAATAGAGTTTTCCTATGTAGTCTAGTCTGGCCTTCAATTTGTGAGCTTCCCGCCTCGGTCTCTAGAGTCCTGGGATTAGATTACAGGTAGGAACCACCACATCTGACTCGCCTTGAAATTTTTTCCTTCTTTCTCTACCCTCATCCTCAATAAGGGGACCTGCCTGAAGGTCCTCCCACTCTCTGCTCCCTACTTGCTTGGTTGAGTCCATTTCCTAAATGATTCCTCCCATGTGACCTTCCTCTTGGAAAGCAGTGACTTGATGTCTTTCGGATCTGTGACTATAATAATGATATTGTCTTAAAAAAGCGGCAAAAGGGGATTATTCAGAGTACCAAAAACCTCCTCCCGGGATCGTGCTCGGCGGCACCCCCAGGCCAGGGGCACCTCCGGTGGGTCAGAAGGTGATTGAATTATGCAGATGTGAAGAATCATCTAGGTTTTGTCTAAAAGGCCCCGGATATTACAAGTGGCCATTTTGGATTTACAGCCTTTTCTTGGGTAATTTTGCCCCAGAAGTTTATTAAGATTGGCAAGAATCATCTCTGAAGTGAATAGATAGTAGTGAACAAATTCAGCGAGCTGCCTGAGAGACCTAATCATTTCTTCAGTATTTTGCCTCAAACGGATTATATAACTGGTTAAAGTATTTCATCTGGTGGTATTTTTGCCTCTCCCCCCCTTCAGCTCTCCTCTTGTTGTATTCTTCAGCCGAAACTGTAAGATATGTTTGATTTGTGTACTGAGTAGTTTCAGCAGGTTCAAATTACTGTTTAAATATTGCTGAAGTTGATGGCAGTTTCTTTTTACCTTTATTGAAAGTTTAGGATTTTTTTTTTTTGGCTTCAGCTTTTTTCATATTATAATGGGACAGCTTTTCTAAATGAAGACATTGAAAGACTACAGAGTTTTTTTTCTTTTTATCTTTTATTTACGTGGGAATTTAAGATGTTCCAGTTTCCCACTAGCATAATATTGAGATAGCTATTTGTGTCTCTATATGCTGATGCTTAGAAATAATTTTCAGATGTGAAATTTTCTTTTTGTTTCTGTTTTTTGGCTCAAAAATTGGATATTTCACCTGGAGTGGATAAACACAACAGTGGCACGTACTTGGAATAATAAAGAAAACTGCTCCTAAATCCAAGGAACTTGGCTAATTCTGGAGATAGCCATATGAAAACTTTAAAACAGAAATATGGGTAGCTGACTTGAAATAACTCTATGTCAAATAGTCATAGGTTAAGTATCTTCAAAGAGGATACAAAATAAAAAAAACAAACTGGAAAACATAAAGATTATAGAGAAAAAACCAACACCTTCCTGTGCAGTCCTGTTGGAATTTGGACTTGCCATGTGGTGTTGAAGCCTTGTTCACTGAGTTGGAGAGACTGGACCTAAATGGCGCAGCATGACTTTGCTCCAGCCTGGCTTAATTTTCCTACTCCACCATCATCAACAAAGTCATCACTGAATTTTGAGAAGCATTCTGACAATTTTTCATGGACAGAAAATCGTTACGATGTGAGTCGCCGACGTCACAACTCTTCTGATGGCTTTGATTCTGGTATTGGACGCCCTAATAGAAGTAATTTTGGGAGAAAAGAAAAAATGGATGGCGTATGCATGGCAGAAATGGTACTGAAAACATAAATCATCGAGGGGGATACCATGGTGGAAATTCCCGTTCTCGAAGCAGTATTTTCCATTCTGGAAAAAGCCAAGGACTACACGAAAACAACATATCTGACAATGAAACTGGGAGGAAAGAAGACAAGAGAGAGCGCAAACAGTTTGAAGCTGAGGATTTTCCATCTTTAAATCCTGAATATGAGCGAGAACCAAATCAGAATAAATCTTTAGCTGCAGGTGTTTGGGAATATCCTCCGAATCCTAAGTCTAGATGCTGGTCATTAAAAAAGGTAACACAAAAGACTTACAGCTATCTGGATTCCCAGTAGCAGGAAACCTCCAGCCACAGCCAGTTAACTGGTCCAAGTGTTTATAAAGGCTTAGTCCCCAAACCTGCTGCTCCACCTACAAAATCTACACAATGGAAAAGCCAAACTAAAGAAAATAAGGTTGGGACATCTTTTCCTCATGAATCTACATATGGTGTTGGCAACTTTAATGCTTTTAAGTCAACTGCTAAGAATATTAGTCCATCAGCAAATTCAGTGAAAGAGTGTAATCGTTCAAATTCATCTTCACCTGTTGACAAACTGAATCAGCAGCCTCGTTTAACCAAGCTGACACGAATGCAAACTGATAAGAAGAGTGAATTTTTGAAAGCATTCAAAAGGGACAGAGTAGAAGAACATGAAGATGAGAGCCATGCTGGCTCAGAGAAGGATGACGACTCATTTAATTTGCATAACAGCAATAGTGCACACCAAGAAAGAGATATAAACAGAAACTTTGATGAAAATGAAATTCCACAGGAGAACGGCAATGCCACAGTGATTTCTCAACAGATCATCATTCGGTCTTCAACCTTCCCACAAACTGATGTTCTTTCCAGTTCACTTGAGGCAGAACACAGATTATTAAAAGAGATGGGCTGGCAGGAAGACAGTGAAAATGATGAAACATGTGCTCCTTTGACTGAGGACGAGATGAGAGAATTCCAGGTTATTAGTGAGCAGTTACAGAAGAATGGTCTGAGAAAAAAATGGTATTTTGAAAAATGGCTTGATCTGTGACTTCAAGTTCGGACCTTGGAAAAACAGCACTTTCAAACCCACAATTGAGAACGATGACACAGAGACAAGTAGCGACACCTCTGACGACGATGACGTGTGAAGGATTCCTGACGGCTTTAGAGATTTAGTGACACATCTCTCATACAGTTTGGAGTGAATTGTAAAAATGAAGAACTATAATTTATGTAGTGAAATGCCCCATTAGAAGTTGATTTTTTGGGGGGACTTCAATAAGAAGAAAAGCAAGAATGTTGTGTTGGACTGTGTTGAACATTATTTCTTTGTAAAATGAATGTTGTAGAAATGAGGACTTTGGTTGATCCAACATTGACTTTCTTTATCACTGCAGCATTTCTCTGACTAGCAATGTGACGATGCAACAAATGAGATTTTCTCATTTAATAATAAAAAATTGTGTAATGTTTTGCAAAAAAAAATAATGATATTGTCTTGTAACTTTCCAGTGTCCTTTCTTGTCACCTGAAAAAACACAAACTCTAACCTCTGGTAATGATAAGAACCTCAGCATTTCAAGCTTGCTGCATTAATATGTACCTGCAAGAGACCCTGGGTAAAGAATTGCTAGTGCTCCACACTGGAAAAATTACCATAAAAATAGTACAAAAAAAAGAAGAGACAACAAACAGACTAACATGTAGGATGATTGGGTATTAAGTAAATCCATCTAAGTTGGAGAGAATAATGTATAACCATTTAAAATATACTTATCAGGAATTTTGTATGACAAAAAATGCTTATAGCCTGTGAAGTAAAAGCAGTCAAATAAAGTTGAATGACATGATTGTGGCTGTTAATACAGCATTAAGGAAAAAAAAAAGACTAAAAAAAGAGAGGTTGGATGTTTACAATGGTTGCGTCTGACAAATAGGTTTGCTGATCTGTATTTTTAACTTCTAAATTTCTTTGTGGTCATCTACATCCTTAAGGAAAAAAAAAAGAATATTATATACATGCATGACATTGTTTAAAAAGACATTTATGGATAAAAACAAAAACAGAAAAAGAACAAAAAAGTACAAATGGAAGAGTGAGGGGACATTCTGTGATAGTTTAAAATAATGTGACAGTAATCTGTTGGATATTACTTCTTATAATGAGATCCAAAGACTCTTGACCCAGGTGCTCTTGACCTGAACCTTCCGGAAGATTGATTCTGTGCCCTGGGCATGCACAGCTTGTAACAGGAAGGTGTAAATATGGCCTCTCTTATCTTTATTGGATCGCATTGTGCAGAAGAAATGCAAGCATCATAAAATCGCTGGCCAGCAAATTACCAAAGAAATGAACATGCTGCAATTGAAGTGCAATTTATGGATTTTTTTCTCTGGGATGGAAAGTAGAATTTGCAGATCTCCGCTGGTTTGGCCGAATCATTCCTGTAAGTCAGTCCTGGTTGCCCAAAGGATGTTTAGCAAATGCATGAAACTCATTTTATTTAGGTTTTCTTTTAGACAAGCTCCGGCTATGAGGTTTGGTTTGTCCTGGAACTCATTAATACAACCCACACTGGCCATGAACTCAAAGCAGTCCTGCTGCTTGCCTCAGCCTTCCAAGTGCTGAAATCACAGGCATGGGCTACTATGCAGAGCTCTGATATATATTTTTTTTTAAATTTTTTTTTATTATTATTTATTCAACTGTGTGTATGTGCGCACGCGCGTGTCTGTGTGTGTGTGTGTGTGTGTGTGTGTGTGTGTGTGTGTGTAGAACCACGGACGAATTCGCGAACCACCATGGACGCCTCCACCTCCTTCTGCCTCGGGATTCACAGGCTCCGCCCTACCAGGACCAGAAGCGCAGGCCGCCCCCGCTTCCGTCTGGCGTCTATACGTGGGATCTGGGATCCGAACTCGGGACCTTCCGCCTGCAAGGCGGAAGCTTAACCCCTGAGCCACCTCTCCAGCCCACTGATATATTTTTTTAAAGAAGTAATTTGCTCATAGCAAAACTGTAAACATAAAAATACAAGTAAAAGAAATTGTAGGCTCCTCTCCCATCCCTGATCTTTTCTGGATGCCTAATGTATCTGCTTTGTTCATTTTGAAGTATCAATTCTCACAGTTCAAAGGAAGGAAAAGCCACTTTGGGAACAGTACCGGACAGCTTTAGGGGGCACAGAAGTTCTCAGCTGGAGACAATTTTGTCTTACAGGGCAATGTTTAAATAGCTTTGGTTGTCACAGCTGGGCAAAGGGTGCTATTGACATCTGGTGAGCAGAAGTGAAAGATGCTCCCCAACTTTCCAGTAATGGGTAGGGCAGCCCCATGACAGAGAATCATCCAGCCCAAGTGTCAGTCGTGTCCAGACTAAAAGCCTGTGGCAACAGTTAGAATTAGGGCTGTGACTTGAAAGGTGAGAATGATTTGGTTAGGCAGAGAAGGTGGGAAGAGTGGAGGGCACCATGGACATCTCAGGGAAGAAGGCTGGTCAAAGGCAAGTTCAAGATATACACTCCATTGGCAATGATTGGTCAGTAACCACTCTGCTGCACTAGCTCATTGGGCACCTAGCCATAAATAACAAATCACACAGACCCAAGGGACTCAAAAGAGTAAGCACAATCACAAGACACCTTTTAAACTTGAATGGCAAATGCTTCTTTTCTTTTTCTGTATGGGATAAAACAACATAACACATTGAATAATGATCTGGTTTGCAGTAGACAGCTTTGATTGCACATCTTTGAAAGACTGGATTGTGAAGACAGGGATGGAGAGATAGCTCAGGGGTTAAGACTCAGCCCTGCAAGTAGAAGATCCTGAGTTTAGATTTCAGGTCCCATAAAAATGCCAGGCTAAAAGGGCAGCAACCTGCATTTCTGGCTCTGGTGGGCATAGCCTGGGAAATCTGAGTGAAATAAGGACATAGATGCAATCCATGATGATTCCTAAAGTCACCCTTGGCCCTCCACAGGGAGACACTGTGCCCTCTGATTTACACACACACACACACACACACACACACACACACACACACACACACACACAGTAAATAGATAAATAAAATATTTTTTAAAAAATGTGAAGAGAAAAAATTTAGGAAAAGAAAAAGTGTAGACTTCAAGTTCCACTACTAGCTTGGAATTGTTGAGGCACTTCCTTATCAGAAGCATTTACCAAAAATATATCTGTCCAGAGCAAACAAATGAAGAGTGACTAGCTTGGAAGAGGATGTGAGAAGAACACATTGGTTAAACTGAGATGATCTAAACACAGCCCAGCTGTACTTTATAATGAAACATATGAGCAGACTCATGTCATGGGAGAGTAAGGGAGTCCTTGGATACAGTGATATCTCTCAGTCTTCATACAAATGAGGAAATGGAAGTTTTGAATAGGTATGGGAGACACCCACTAGATTGGTAGGCACAAGATTTCAAATCTTGGTTTTCAAACATCCTAGGCCTCTGATTCAAATATGGGGTGTGTGTGTGTGTGTATGTATGTGTGTGTGTAAGTACTATCAAAAATGGGATTAAAAACAATGGTCAGTATTACAGTAAGCTTATCAAATACACAGGTGTGTCACAAGTAGCATAATTTGTGTTCTTGGTTATTTCTGTTTTTATTGGAATTCTAGATACACACTTTTGCTTCCTTGACTAAAATTCACAGTCCACAGCACTCAGGAAAATACTGAGGCAGGGGAAAGAATTGAAAAGTGGCAAATATTGAGGTCTTTTATGGTTATACAAGGGATCCAGTTCTATCCAGACAAAAACGTAGAAGCTTAAACCATTTGAGTTCATTGTCTCTCTATTGAAAGACCTAAAATGTACTGAAAGTTACAGTTTTGCAAAAAAAAAAAAAAAAAAATGAGGACATTTTCCTTGATATGTTCTTTCAGTTCTTTCAGGTGACAATGTATGAAAGTCACAAATGACAGTAAGTTTATAGAAACAGAAAGGAAATTACTAGTAACCGGTCATTCACTAGTAACTTTCTAGTAAATGACTAGTTGGGATAGACTGTATCAGTTAACTTCATTGTAAGTGGGAACAAGGGACTATCCTAGAGTGATGGCTTATACTTAAGTAAGTTTTATAATGACCTATATTCATAAACTGGGTAGATTTCATGGAGTGTGAATTACAATATCATAAAAATGCTTTAACAAAAGTTCTACACATTGGGCTGGGGGTGTAGCTCAATTGGCAGAGTACTTGCCTAGTGTACACAAGACCATGGGCCCAATCTCCAGGACTGGATTAAACAGTTGTGCTGGTGCGTATCTATAATGTCAGAACTTGGGTGGTAAAGGTAGAAGGATTAGAAGTTAAAGGTCATCCTTGGCTACATAGGATGTTTAAGGCCAACCTCGGGTACTGATCGGTCTTAAAAAAAAAAAAAGAAAGAAAAATCTCCTAAGGACCTGAAGGCCAAAGGCAGTGTTATTCCTGTCAGTTTCTACTTTCTTAACTGAGGTGGCTAAAATCAAATCTTGATGCATACAATCTTCTAAAGCCTTCCTTTGAAACAATCTGATTTATTCAGTCTCTACCCAATTAATTAGAAGGGGACAAGTATAAGACTTTTACATCACCCCCTCCCCCACAATTAGATATTCCCAGGAGCCTTATGAGTCTGAAGCCAGCAAATAAAAAAGTCTTGAGCTTTGTGTCATTTCCAGATGTGAGCGTTTCACGGGACTGAAGAGCTGATTGTCTTTCAAGATATTTAGGGAGCGCATTACTTTCTCTTTCTCTCCAATGAATGGTTTTGCTAACGCAGAGAACAAAGTAGAAATAGTAGGAAGATTTTTAAGCCCGCATTGCGAACGCCTGTTATTTTTTGAAGCTCAAGAACAGCAAGTGGCACTTTTACTCACAGAACACTTACAGGGTAAGGCTGAATGACAGTGAGCAGAATCGATTCTTTGCAGCTTCTGTAAGAGAGAAAAACAAACATATTTACAAATCGCGCAGAGCCCAGACTCAAACCATGACAGTTTTCTTTCTAAAGGAAATATGTGTGTGATGTGTTGGCAAATGTTCCCTGGATTTTTCAGCTCAGCAGAGAGGGCTTTCAGATACAGAGAAAATCCCCATCAGGTGTTTCCTGAGGTCCACTAACCCTCCAAATGCCAGCTTCCTTAAGAGGGTTCCTCTGGGCCCTGGGATCCAGCTCAGTGAGGGAAGAAAGGATTTTTCACATATCAACTCATCCAGTTTCTGTGAATTTGGCTGCTCTCAAAAGTTGATTCTCCCTCTCCTAAGGTTACTACTATTTTTGACAATTTCTGTCATTTTCAAAAGGTCCAGGGAGCTTTAAATATTCTATCAATTCCTGAGACTTCATCATGGAAGAGGAGTATCATTGGAGGTTGTTTAGATAAAAACCACCTCATAGCCACTGCTCCCATGCTGTGTGATCTAGAAAGTCCAAGTACGGGACCCAGACCTGATAAGTATTTGTAACAGGCAACAATTGGGAAATGGTGTTTACAATAGGGGGAACTTCACAGCTTAAGCAGAACCATGAAATGTAATAGGTTATTTAATTTCTTCCAAGTAACCAAACCTCTCAAATGACTCAAATCCTGAAGGAAAAAAACATATTATGGGTTATAATATTTTCTTCTTCCTTCCTTGCCTCTTTCCTTCCTTATGAGTCATAAGTTAAAGTCAGCTGCCATTTTGCTGAACAAGAGCTGACTTTTTCTCCTTTCAGTTGTAATGAATTACCTGCTTTTGTGATTTATTGGCTAAATGAATAAGGCAAACATCTGTTGTAAGTCTGTTCCCTTGGAGGAACCTCTTCAACTTACAATTCTCTTACCAACAGACCTCAGACTGAGTCCATTCCCCATCACTGGTCAGACCATGCTCTTTTGACTTTTGGTAGGTGACTATGGCCCTTGAAGTAGGGAGTGAAGTAGGGAGGAAATGGTTCCCCAGGGCAGGGAATGCAGGGCTAGGTCTGCAACTCTAGTAGGCGGCAGGATACTTTAGATGACAGTGAAACCAGGGCAAATGGATAGATGCTAGTGGTCTAGCAACTCCCACAATTTCTGTCATCCAGACTAGCAGAGTGCCCACTAACTGCAGAAGGCAGAACCACCTAATAATTAAGAGAGGTTTCAGTGGGTTTGAGAAAGGATCATGCACTGCTGGTGGGTGCAGAGAGTGCTGTCAGGCCTCAGTACGTCATGTCCAATGTCAAAACCACGATGATCCAGCCAGTCTAGCCTGGCTTTATTTCACATACCAATTCTATCCTCACCTTTATGAATATGTGAAGGAAAGTGTTCCCCACAGTGGAACATATGAGGGTGGGGTGTTGGAGGTACATTAAGCATCCATTTCTTGGGCATAGTAGGTAATAGAGAATTATGAAAAAATCAACATAAGGAGAAGGAAAACACTGCAGCTTAGCTTTCACTCCTTGGTTACAGGAAACCAAGGTTCAGTCATTGAAGTGCTTGCCAGACAAGTATGAGGCCCTCAATTTAAACCTAACAGCCATGTTAAAAATACTGGGTGCGGCAGCACACACTTTTAATTAAGGTCCCAGGGAGGTAAAGACTGTTGGATCCCTGCACATTGTTGGCCAGGCGGCCTATTTGGTGAGCTCCAGGTCTGAATAAGAGATACTTATTAAAAAATAAGGTCAATAGTTCCTTATAACAATGCCTGAAGTTCACTAGGATCCTTGGCGGCAAGGGATTGACAGCCACAGTAGTGTTTCTATGCTTAAAGGGACCATAGGAAACAAGCTCTGGGAAATGCCACTGGGTCCTTGCACCTCATCAGAGAGGAGGACCCAGAGGAGAGTTTGGCATGCACATTAAAGGAGGCTCCGGGGATGGGAGGGGGAGGCATTGGGGGATGGGGAGGGAACGGGCACAGGGGGGCGGGGGGGGTGGAGGGAGGGAAGGGACCGGTGTACCTGTTAAGTTTGTATGAGTGGAAATAAAAAAAAAATGCCTGAAGTTGATCTTTGACTTCCACATGCGAGTGTGCGTGCACGCATATGCGCACGCTTGTGTGTGTGCGTGCACGCACACACACACACACACACACACGCACGCACAAAACAATAAAACAGCAAAATAGCTCTTGTGCATATGTAACCACTGCCCCAAACAACACACGAATAATAGAGTACTTTTTAAAAGATATATAGATTGAAGAATCTTTGAGTATAGAAGTCAGATCACAGGACCAGTCTGTCTATCCCACTTGACCTATTTGCTCATCCTTGATCCCAAAGTCCTCAGTAGTAGGCAATAGGGTCTCAGAACCCATTCTCTAGGCCAGCTGTCTAGATATGTGTTAAAATGAGCCAATGAGGTTGCCCCTCTTCAACACCTAGATGAGGCAACAGAAAGACTGAGAGCTGGGAAGGACAAGTACCAGGGTACAGGATGCAGACGGCAGGAGTCCCTGAACAATGCTGACTATTCTCACCATTCCTGAGGGCTGCTTGTTCACTGTTCCATTAGAAATAAAATAATTGATGTAACACTTCTCAGTGTGATATCTATCATCATTCTGGAGAAGAGCTTTTACTGCTGTTTTCCCTCATCTGTAAGTACTTAATCATCACCTGCCAGACAAGAAGAATTCATTCCGTAGTGCTTCAGATCCCTTAGGATTCCTAACCCAATCCTAGGAAGAAAAAAAAAATGGATCAAAGCCATATGTGTTTATATGTTATAGGATGCCAAGATGGATTCAGATAGCTTCTGTGGACCCCATGCTAATGGATGCCAGTCATTACCACGGGCTAAAGAAGAGTGCTATAAGATGCTCAGAGGAGGTGTTTAAAACCTGAATTGGATCTTAACCTCTTAACCAACCTGGAGGTCTGTCTCAAGACTTAATTAATACCCCCAAAATGGGAAACATGGAGAGGCTAGTTGAAGCAACCCATGCTACATTTGTGAAATATGTACTCTTCCATTTAAGCAGGTCCAAAGTGAGTGGTTCTTGGACAAGCTATGGGAGGGGCAGTAGAAGGTTCACATAGGACCATTTCATGAAGGATCAACTGAGCTGCTTGTAGCCGTGAGAAGGCCTGAGCAGTCAACTATAGAAGCTGAGGCACATTAGACTTTTGCGCTCTGACTGACACAAGAGACTGCAATCGCAACCACTCAACAGGAGTCAATCATCATTCCCTTCCATGGACAGAGAAAAACTGTGCTGGATTGTACCAGTGTCAATCAAGTAAGAACAGGACTGAATTTTATCTCCTCACTCTACCAGGCCCCACTCTGCTCTGGAAATAGCTAATACTAGGAAATAATGTGAGAAAATAGAAAAAACCTTGCTGGTGCTCCTTGACCCACTACAGGCTTCCCTGACCTGAGATAGAGGTGGAAAACTTTTGTGGCATTGGGAATTTAACAGTGATATGACAATTGAACCATTTAATCATAGATTACAGATTTTTGTGATCATAAGTGTATGAGGGACTGGAGGATTTTTCTGAATTTGTTGTATTGCGATTTGTGGTTCTTACTGAGATTTCTTTCTCTCTTTCTTAAGCCATGAACAGCTTGTCCATTATTCTTCTATAAGGTGAAGAAGCGATAAATATAGTCACTATTGAAGTAGGAAGCTATCTCTCATTAGAGATGCTATACACACACTAAATGTATGAGGATACAAATAGGAGCATGTCAGATGGCGATAGCCTCCTGTGTGTGCGCGTAAATTTTGAATTCAAAAATAAATAAATAAATTAAGACTACGAGCCAAGGAAGGACCTGATTGTGTCTCGGGAGCTTTTCTGCATAGCCCCAGCCGGCCTCCGGTGCGGACATACACTACACGGCTCCATTGGTTTCCCTCTTGTTCCCTGCTCTCCATTTCCGCTCTTCACAGGGGCTCTTGCCCAGTCTAAAGAGTCACACTGCTCTGCGCTTGACGTGCTGTTGCTGTCTCTGCGTCTGCTCTTTTGGCCTCGTCACACTCCGTGCTCGCGTCTCTGCTCTGCTCCTCTGGCTTTCCTACATGTCCCGGAGGTCTCGTAGCCTGGGGTTACACAGCAATTCTATCTTAATGGCCGCTCGGCAGCACACTCTTGAGATTTTCAAACGCGACAATCCGCCTGAGGTGCACGGCGGGCTGTTTCCAAACACTCCTCTTCGACTCGTGCTCGTTCCCCCTGTTTTGTTTCCCTCCCTTGATATTGGAGAGATTAGAAAGAGACAGGTAATGTCATCTACCAACCTGAAACTGTTAGAAAGGATAGTTCATATCCCAAGCCAATTTTTAAAAAATCACATTCTTATGCAATTCAGATCAATTTGCTTTGACAGTTGCTTTCCATTTCCCTTTTAGGCTTAGAGATATTTATGTTTGATTCTGTTCTCTTCCATCACTTACTTCATCTTCTATTCAGCAACACTGCTCTCACAATATAGGGTTTTAATATATTTTTAAATGATAAAATTAAACAGAGGGCCAGAGATTGTAATGGAATACGTAGTGCATTCACAAGTGGGAGGTGGTAGTTGGAATCCCTCCTCTTTGTACTTATGCAGAGGGGATAAAATTGTTCAAGAAATGAGGTGTTAGATGAAAGTCTCGGCAGTAAGAGATGTGGCTACAAAATGGAAATAATAATGATGCTGATGATGTTGATGATAACCCACCTGTTCAGAGTATTGTTGTGAGAAAAAATTATAGATGGGTGAACTGCTTTTAATATCTTGGAAAGAAAGTATTACATAAATTCCAGTTCTTTTTCTTTTCATTATTTTTCCTTGAATAGTGCCAAAAAAAAAAATCCTGGTGGGTAGATGCAGATATGAGCTACATTTGAGGGAGGAGAGAAAATAATTCAAGGAAACAAGGAGTCACACATTTAGGGGACTTGTTGGCCAGTGCATTTGCTATAATAAGAATCTGCTTCAGTACCCCTATTTACCTATGCACAGAGCAGGGAAAGAAGTAGAGTAATTGTGAGGATGTTTTCTGTCCAGCATGTATCTAGATTCTAGGTCTAGTCTGATAATAGAACCCTCTTCCTGGTGATAGGGCTATGGCCATCATTTCTGTCATCATGGCTTTCGATTTTATCATGCACAGAGAATATTCTGCCAAGGCATTCTAAAAATGCCGGGTCTCACTCAAAGAAAAAACTCTGTAACACCTACAGTAATTGCAAGGATTATGAACAGGAGGGATGGGTATGGGGGGGGGGGTTGTGAACCAAAGGGGGTTGTGGGTGGTGAATGGTTGGGCTGATGCCACACAAGGAAAAAAGAGAGAAAGAAATCTCAGTAAGACCCACCAAATGCAATACAACAAATTCAGAAAAAATCCTCAGTCCCTCATACACTTATGATCACAAAATCTGTAATCTATGATTACATGTTCAATGTCATTCATGTTAAATTCCAATGCCACAAAGTTTTCCACCTCTATCTCAGGTCAGGGAACGCCTGTAGTGGGTCAAGGAGCACCAGCAAGGTTTTTTCTATTTTCTCACATGTTTCCTAGTATTGATATTCCAGAGCAGAGTGGGCTGGTAGAGTGAGGAGATAACATTACAGTCCTGTTCTTACTTGATTGACACTGGTACAATCAGCACAAGTTTTTCTCTTGTCCATGGAAAGGGATGATGATTGACTCCTGTTGAGTGGTTGCGATTGCAGTCTCTGTGTCAGTCAGAGCGCAAAAGTCTAATGTGCTCAGTGTTCTATAGTTGACTGCTCAGGCCTTCTCACGGCTACAAGCAGATCAGTTGATCCTTCATTGAAATGGTCCTATGTGGAACCTTCTCTTGCCCTCCCATATGCTTGTCCAAGAACCACCACTTTTGGACCTGCTTAAATGGAAGAGTACATATTTCACAATGTGCATGGGTTGCTTCAAAATAGCCTCTCGTTTCCCATTTTGGGGGTATTAATAGTCTTGAGACAGACCCTCCAGGTGGTGTAAGAGGTTAAGATCCAATTCAGGTTTTAAACACCCCTCTGAGCTCTATAGCACTCGTCTTAGCCCGTGGTAAATGACTGGCATCACATTAGCATGGGGTCCACAGAAGCTATCTGAATCCATCTTGGCATCCTATAACATAAACACATATGGCTTTGATCCATTTTTTTTTTTCTTATAGTTGGGTTAGGAATCCTAAGGGATCTGAAGCACTACGGAATGAATTCTTCTTGTCTGGCAGGGTGATGATTAAGTACTACAGATGGGGAAACAGCAGTAAAAAGCTCTTCTCCAGAATGTGATAGATATCACACTGAGAAGGTTACATCAATTATTTTTCAATGGAACAGTGAAACAAGCAGCCCTCAGGAATGTGCAGAATAGTCGCATTGTTCAGGACTCCTGCGTCTGCATCCTGTACCCATGGTACTTGTCCTTCCAGCTCTCCGTCTTTGTTGCCTCTCAGGTGTTTGAAGAGGGGGCAACCTCATTGGCTCATTTTAACCACATATTAGACAGCCTGGCCTAGGAATGGGTTCTGAGACCGATTGCCTACTACTGAGGACTTTGGATACAGGATGAGCAAATAGGTCAAGGGGATAGACAGACTGGTCCTGTGAACTGAATTCTATACTCAAAGATTCTTCAATCTATATATCTTTTAAAAAGTACTCTATATATCGTGTTTGTTTGGGGCAGTGGTACCTATGCACAAGAGCTATTTTGCTGTTTATTGTTTTGGTGCGTGCTTGTGTGTGTGTGTGTGTGTGCGTGCACGCACACACACAAGCGTGCGATATGCGTGCACGCCACACTCGCATGTGGAAGTCAAAAGATCAATTCAGGCATTTTTTTTTTATTTCCACTCATACAAAAATAACAGGTACACCGGTCCCTTCCCTCCTCCACCCCCCGCCCCCCTGTGCCCGCCCTCCCCATCCCACCAATGCCTCCCCCTCCCATCCCGGAGCCTCCTTTAAGTGCATGCCAAACTCTCCTCTGGGTCCTCTCTCTGATGAGGTGCAAGGCCCAGTGGCATTTCCCAGAGCTTGTTCCTATGGTCCCTTTAAGAATAGAAAAACACTACTGTGGCTGTCAATCCCTTGCGCAGCAAGATCCTAGTGAACTTAGGCATTGTTATAAGGAACTATGACCTTATTTTTAATAGTATCTCTTATCGACCTGGAGCTCACCAAATAGGCCGCCTGGCCAACAATGTGGGGGGATCCAACAGTCTTTACCTCTGGGACCTTAATTAAAAGTGTGTGCTGCCGCACCCCAGTTTTTAACAGGCCGTTAGGTTTACAATTGAGGGCCTCATACTTGTCTGGCAAGCACTTCAATGACGAACCTTGGTTTCGTAACCAAGGAGGAAAGCTAAGCTGCAGTGTTTTCCTTCTCCTATGTTGATTTTTCATAATTTCTATACCTACTATGCCCAAGAAATGGATGCTTAATGTACCTCAACACCCCACCCTAATGTTACATGTGGGGAACATTTCCTTCAAATATTCATAAAGGTGAGGATAGAATTGGCTATGTGAATAAAGCCAGGCTAGAACTGGATGGACACGTGGTTTTGACTTGGACATGACGTACTGAGGCCTGACAGCACTCTCTGCACCCACCAGCAGTGCATGATCCTTTCTCAAACCCACTGAAACCTCTTTATTATTAGGTGGTTCTTGCCTTCTGCAGTTAGTGGGCACTCTGTAGTCTGGATGACAGAAATTGTGGGAGTTGCTAGACCACTAGCATCTATCCATTGCCCTGGTTTCACTGTCATCTAAAGTATCCTGCCGCCTACTAGAGTTGCCGACCTAGCCCTGGCATATCCTGCCTGGGGAACCAGTCCTCTACTTCACTCCTACTTCAAGGGCCATAGGACTACCAAAGTCAAAGAGCATGGTACCGTGATGGGAATGGATCAGTCGAGGTCTGTTGGTAAGTCCCTCCCCCCATTACTTCCCTAAAATAAAAATTTAAAACCTCAAAGCAATTGTAAGTTGAAGAGGTTCCTCCAAGGGAACAGACTTACAACAGATGTTTGCCTTACTCATTTAGCCAATAAATCACAAAAGCAGGTAATCATTAACTGAAAGGAGACAAAAGTCAGGCTCTTGTTCAGCAAAATGGCAGCTGACCTTTAACTTATGACTCATAGGAAGGAAAGAGGCAAAGGAAGGAAGAAGAAAATATATTAACCCATTAATATGTTTTTTTCCTTCAGGATTTGCGTCATTGAGAGGTTTGGTTACTTGGAAGAAATTAAATACCTATTACATTTCAGTTCTGCTTAAGCTGTGAAGTTCCCCCTATGTAAAACACCATTTCCCAATTGTTGCCTGTTACAAATACTTATCAGGTCTGGGTCCCGTACTTGGACTTTCTAGATCACACAGCAGGAGCAGTGGCTATGAGGTGGTTTTTAATCTAAACACCTCCAATGATACTCCTCTTCCATGATGAATTTCAGGAATTGATAGAATATTTAAAAGCTCCCGGGACCTTTGAAAATGACAGACAATTGTCAAAAATAGTAGTAACCTTAGGAGAGGAAGAATCAACTTTTGAGCAGCAGCAACAAACACAGAAACTGGTGAGTTGATATGTGAAAATCCTTTCTTCCCTCACTGAGGGGATCCCAGGGCCCAGAGGAACCCTCTTAAGGAAGTGGGCATTTTGGCAGGGTTAGTGGACCTCAGGAAACACCTGATGGGGATTTTCTCTGTATCTATGAAAGCCTCTCTCTGCGAGCTGAAAATCCAGGGAAACATTGCCACACATCACACACATATTTCCTTTAGAAAGCAAACTGTCATGGTTTGAGTCTGGGCTCTGCGCGATTTGAAATATGTTTGTTTTCTCTCTTACAGAAGCTGCAAAGATCGATTCTGCTCCCTGTTCATTCAGCCTTACCCGTGTAGTGTTCTGTGAGTAAAAGTGCCACTTGCTGTTCTTGAGCTTCAAAAATAACAGGCGTCGCAATTGCGGGCTAAAAATCTTCCTACTATTTCTACTTTGTTCTCTGCGTTAGCAAAACCATTCATTGTGAGAGAAAGAGAGAAAGTAAGCGCTCCCTAAATATCTGAAAGACAATCAGCTCTTCAGTCCCGTGAAACGCTCACATCTGGAAAGACACAAAAGCTCAAGATTTTTTATTTGCTGGCTTACAGGACTCAAAGGCTCCGGGAATATCTAATTGTGGGGGAGGGGGTGATGTAAAAGTCTTATACTTGTCCCTTCTAATTAATTGGGTAGAGACGAATAAATCAGATGTTTCAAAGGAAGGCTTTAGAAGATTGTATGACATACAGATTTATTTTGCCCCTCGTTAAGAAAGTAGAAACTGACAGGAATAACACTGCCTTTGGCCTTCAGGTCCTTAGGAGATTTTCTTTTTTTTTTTTTTTAAGACCGTCAGTACCCGAGGTTGGCCTTAAAAAATCCTCTGTAGCCAAGGAGACCTTAACTTCTAATCCTTCTACCTTTACACCCAAGTTCTGACATTATAGATACGCACCAGCACAAATGTTTAATCCCGTCCTGGAGATTGGGCCCATGGTCTGTGTACACTAGGCAAGTAATCTGCCAATTGAGCTAACCCCCCGCCCACATGTGTAGGACTTTGTTTAAGCATTTTATGATATGAGTAAATTCACACTCCATGAAATCTACCAGTTTATGAATATAGGTCATTATAAAACTACTAAGAATAAGCCATCACTCTAGGATAGTCCCTTGTCCCACTTACAATGAAGAGCTTTAACTGAGACAGTCTATCCCAAACTCGTCATTACTAGAAAGTTACTAGTGAATGACCGGTGGTTACTAGTACATTTCCTTCGTTTCTATAAACTTACGTCATTTGTGACTTTCATACATTGTTCACCTGAAAGAACTGAAAGAACATATCAAGGAAAATGTCCTCATTTTTTTTTTTTTTTTGCAAACTGTAACTTTCAGTACAGTTAGGGCTTCAATAGAGAGACAATGATCAAATGGTATTAAGCTTCTACGTTTTGTGTCGGATAGAAACTGGATCCTTGTATAACCATAAAAAGACCTAATATTTGCCACTTTTCAATTCTTTCCCCTGCCTCAGTATTTTCCTGAGTGCTGTGGGACTGTGAATTTTAGTCAAGGAAGCAAAAGTGGTATCTAGAATTCCAATAAAAACAGAAATAACCAAGAACACAAATTATGCTACTTGTGACACACCTGGTGTATGATAAGATACTGTAATACTGACCATTGTTTTTAATCCCATTTTTGATAGTACTTACACACACACACTTACATACACACACACACACACACCCCAATTTGAATCAGAGGCCTAGGAGTTGAAAAACACAGATTTGAAATCTTGTGCCTACCAATCTAGTGGGTGTCTCCCAACCTATTCAAAACTTCCATTTCCTCATTTGTATGACGACTGAGAGATATCACTGTATCCAAGGATCCCTTACTCCCATGAATGAGTCTGCTCATATGTTCATCTATCAAGTACAGGTGGGGTGTTTGACTCTCTCGTTTAACCAATTGTCTTCTCACATCCTTCCAAGCTAGTCACTCTTACTTTGTTGCTCTGGACAGATATTTTTGGTAAATGCTTCTGATAAGGAAGTGCCTCACAATTCCAGTAGTAGTGGAACGTGAAGTCTACAACGTTTTCTTCCTAAATTTTCTGATTCCCATGTTTTTAAAAATATTTATTTATCTATTATGTGTGTGTGTGTGTGTGTGTGGTGTGTGTGTGTGTGTGTGTGTGTGTAAATCAAGAGGACACAGTGTCTCCTGTGGAGGGCAAGGGTGACTTTAGGATCATCATGGATTGCATCTATGTCCTTATTTCACTAAGATTTCCCAGGCTATGCCCACCAGAGCCAGTAAATGCAGGTTGCTGCCCTTTTAGCCCTGGCATTTTTATGGGACCTGACTAAACTCAGGATCTCTACTTGCAGGCTGAAGCTTAAACCCTATTGAGCTATCTCTCCATCCCTGTCTTCACATATCAGTCTTTTAAAGATGTGAATCAAAAGCTGGTCTACTGCAAACCAGCATTATTCAATTTTGTTATGGTTGTTTTATCCACATACAGAAAAAGAAAAAGAAGCATTTGCCATTCACGTTTGAATAGTCCCTCCCCCCCCCGTTGTCTTGTGATTGTGCTCTCCTTTTGAGATCCCTTGGGTCTGTTGATTGTTATTTATGGTAGGTGCCAATGAAGCTAGGCAGCCAGGTGGTTCTGACCAACTTCATTGCCAATGGATGTGTATATCTTGCATTGCCATGAACCAGCTTTTCGCCCATGGAGTTGTCCATGTGGCCTCCACTCTTCCACCTTCTATGGCCTAACCAAATTTCAGTTCCCAATTTCAAGTCACAGCCTAATTCTAAAGTGTGCCCAACGGCTTTTAGTCTGGACACGACTGAACATTGGGCTGATGTGATTTCTGTCATGGGGCTGCCCTACCCAGTTACTGGAACGTTGGGGAGCACTTTCACTTCTGCCCCCATCACCAGATGTCAATAGCCAACTTTGCCCAGCTGTTGACAACCAAACGCTATTTAAAACATTGCCCTGCTAAGACAAAATTGTCATCCAGCTGACGAACTCTGGCCCCCTAAAGGTCCGGTACTGTTCCCAAAGTGAGCATTTCTCTCCTTTGAACTGGGAGAACTGATACTTCAAAATGAAAACAAAGCAGGGGATTACATTAGGCATCCAGAACAAAAGTCAGGGATGATGGAGAGAGGAGCCTACAATTTCTTTTACTTGGATTTTATGTTTACAGTTTTTGATTGAGCAAATGACTTCTTTAAAAAAAATTCTATCAGTGGGCTGGAGAGGTGGCTCAGGGGTTAAGAGCTTCCCTGCAGGCGAAGGGTTTCCCGACGTTCGGGATCCCAGAAACACGTATAGACGCCAGACGGAAGCGGGGGCGGCCTGCGCTTCTGGTCTGGTTAGGGGGGAGCCTGTGAATCCGAGGCAGAAAGAGTGGGTGGAGGGCGTCCCCATGGTGGTCGCGAATTCGTCCGGTGGTTCTACACACACACACACACACACACACCACACACACACACACCAGACACGCGGTGCGTGGACATACACCACAGGTTGAAGTAATAATAAAAAAAAAAGTAAAAAAAAAATAGAGAGTCAGAGCTCTGCAAGTAGTAGCCAGGCCTGGGGATCAGCACGGTGGAAGCCGGTAGGCAAGCAGCAGGGACTGCTTGAGGTCAGGCCAGTGTGGGTGTAATTAATGAGTCTCCGAGGACAAAAACCCCAAACCTCATAAGCCGGAGCGTGTCTATAAAGAAAAACCTAAACAAAATGGAGTGTTCATTGAGTGCCGTAAACAGCCGTTGGGCAACCAGGACTGGACCCTACCGGAAGATTCGGCCAAACAGCGGAGATGATTCTTCGCCCCCAGAAAAATCGCTTATCAATGCCTTCAGAAAGATGCACAAAATTCATCTGGAATGCGGCCAGCAGTGCATTCTTGGGGAATGAATTCGCCAGCGAGGGGTTTCGTGAGCGGCGGCACAAGGCGGCCAAGTAAAGATAAGAGAGGCCAGATATCCACCGCGGATGTACAAGCTGGTGCAGTCCCAGGGCACAGAAGTCAACTGCCCGGAAGGTCAGGGCAAGCGCACCGGGGTCAAGAGCTCGGGGAGGCTTAGTAAAGAAGGAAATCCAACAAGATTACTGGCTATACCTATTTTAGGAAAGTAGCACAGAAGGGTCCGCACGACGGTCCAGGGTACTGCGGTGTTGTTCTTTTCGGGTGTTGTTTACCAGTAAAGGGCGGTTTAAACAAAGTGTCAGTGCATGTATATAAAAAAGTCGGTTTTCGTAGGAGGGGGAGGACCACAAAGAAATAGAAGGTTAAAAAAGTACAGAGCAGCCAACACAGGTTTGTCAAGAGCACCCAGGTGTAAACAGGCTCAACCTCGGGTGGTTTTAGTCGGTTGGCTTTCCGTAGGGCTGTATAACAGCCACAATCATGGTCAGGTTCAACTATTTGAAGCGGTGTACGCACAGGCGGTTAAGCAGGGTTTGTTGTCATACAAAATTCTGGAGTAAAGGCGTATTTAAATGGTTTGATAATATTCTCTGCCAACTTAGATGATTACTAATACAAATCATCATACATGTAGTCTTTTGTTGTACTTCTTTTTTTGTACTATTTTATGGTATAGTTTTAAAAGTGTTGAGCAATAGACAATTCTACCCAGGGTCTCTTGCAGGAATATAATGCAGCAAGCTTGAAATGCTAGTTTGAGTTCTTATCATTAACAGAGGTTTTTAGAGTTTGTGTGTTTTCAGCGGTGGACAAGAAAAAGGACACTGGAAAGTTACAAGACAAATATCTTATTTTTCTTGCCAAACATACACCAATTTTTTATTATTAAATGAAAAATCTCTATGTGTTGCATCGTCACATCTAGTCACGAAGAAATGCTGCAGATTGAGGATAAAGAAGTACAATGTGGATAATCCAAAGGGCTCCTTTCACACATTCATTTTACAAAGAAATCATGTTCAACAAGTCCACCACAACGTTATTGCTGTTTCTCTTAGTGAAGTCACCCCAAAGAATCAACTTCTAATGGGGGGCATTTCAACTACATAAATTAGTAGTTGCATTTTTACAATTCACTCCAACTGTATGCGAGATGTGTCACTAAATCTTCTAAAGCGTCAGGTAATCCCTTCACACGTCATCGTCGTCAGAGGTGTCGCATACTTCTCTCTGTGTAACTCGGTCTAAATGTGGGTTTGAAAGTGCTTGTTTTTCCACGGTCCGAACTAGTGAAGGTCACAGATCAAAGCCATTTTTCCAAAAAATACCATTTTTTTCTCAGACATTCTTCGCAAACTGCTCACTAATAACCTTGGATCTCTCATCATGTCCTCAGTAAAGGAGCAAATATGTTTCAATTTTCACTGTGCTCGCTGCCAGCCCATCTCTTTTCATAATTCTGTGTCGCCTCAAGTGAATGGCAAGAAAATAGGTGTGGGGAAGTGAAGACGAATGAATGATGTTGAGAACATGGTGGCATCGCCGTTCTCCTGTGGGAATTTAGGTCATAAAAAGTTCTGTTTAGTATCGTTTCTTGGTGTGAACATTGCTGTTATGCAAATTAAATGGTAGCCGCATACGATCTGCTGAGACAGCATGTGGTCTCAATTTCATGCTAGTTTTGTTGCTTTGCACTCTGTCCTCGAAGCTGTAAAAATTCACCTTTATCCAGTTGGCATAGTGTCAGCTTGGTTAAACGACGCGGTGTACATGTTGTCACAACAGGTTGAAGATGAATTTGAACGATACACTTTTGCAACGTGAATTTGCTAGGATAGAATTATTAGCAGTTGACATCTACTAAAAGCATTAAAGTGTGCAAAACATATGTAGAGTAATAGGGAAAAAGAGGTCCAACCTTATTTTTTAGTTTGCTTTCCATTGTGAGATTTGGTAGCTGGAGCAGACAGGGTTTGGGGACAAGAAGCCTATAAAACACTGGGAAAGTAACGGCGGTGGCATGGAGGATGGTTTCAGTGAGACTGGGAAATCAGACTAGATGTAAGTTAGGTGTTTCACTTTTAATGACAGCACTCTGATAGGATTAGGCTGAGGATATTCACCATAACCTGCTAGACTAAAGATTATTAATGATTGGTTACTCGTCATAGTCCGAGTAAAGATGGAAAATCCTCAGCTTCAA
>JALPQD010001063.1:0-91740 GCA_023101885.1 Typhlomys cinereus | reverse complement strand
TTTTCTCTCTTCTCTCTCTCGTCTCTCTTCTCTCTCTCTCTCTCTCTCTCTCTCTCTTTCTTCTTTCCTCCCTTCCTTCCTTCCTTCCCTCCTCCTCCCTCCCTCCTCCTCCCTCCCTCCCTCCCCCTCCCTCCCCCCTCCTCCCTCCCTTCTTTCTTTCTTCTTCTTTCTTTCTTTCTTCTCTTTCTTTCTTTCTTTCTTTCTTTCTCTTTCTTTCTTCTTCTTTCGTTCTTTCTTCTTTCTTTTTCTTTTCTTTCTTTCTTCTTTTTCTTTCTTTCTTCTTTCTTTCTTAAGGGCTAAAGCTGGCCTTGGAGAATCATAAATGGAACATTGGCCACACCCTGATTGTCTTTTGATTGTATCCTTTGAGACCTGCTTGCCTCATTGATTCTCAAGCCCTCTTTATCCATATGGTTTTGAATAGTTCATTGTCTTTGAATTCAAACAAGGCTTGACTAGAAGGATTAGAGCCTTAAGGAGAAATAGTGAAAAGATGAGCATATAAATCAGGGCTAAAGATCAGAGCAGATCATGAGATGATGGACCAGAGAATGGATGGGACTATGTGCAATGAGACAAATGCTGCTCTCTTGTACACGGATCTGAGTGACATCAAATTGATTTGCTTGCTCTGCAGAGAAGTTATATAGCTCTGGCAAGGTACCCGTCAGGAGCAGAAGAGCTCCCAGAGAAGGACTCTTTTTACTCATCTTAGATGCCAAGAGCATGGAAACTATATGTGATGGATAGTATTTATCATAAACCTAACACATAGGAGGCAGGCCTCTCGGATTGCCAATCTAGATTAAAGATGGCCCCGAGGTGTGCCTATAAAGGATTGTCTTGATTTTATTAATTGTTGTGGGAAGACAGAAACAAGGAGAGAGGAGACCATGTTACAGCAGAGAAAATAGGCCTCCATCAAGGACTCAAATAAGTAATGAGACATATGATTAAGTTCACAGACTTTTGTTCCTGATCATTTACTACTGAGGAGGTATGATCTCACTAGAAGAGGAGGGCATATATTCTGGCAGATAAAAAGTAACCATTTTGCAAATGGGTGATAGACCCCTCCCTCACTGTGGTTTCCCACTTTTATTACATTTACCTTTGAATGTGCTCTTATCACAAGACTCTAGTTTAACAGCTTTTTGTCTCTGGCCAGAGGGTGAGATACAATGCCCACCAGGATGGAGTGAAGGGCATTGCAGGAGCAGCAAAACTGCAAAAGAAAATCAACAAACCACAATCCAGAACTTCAGAGACTCTATATTAACCACCTAGAACTAGGCTAGACTAATATCTCCCCATCCTGAAGCTCAGAGAAATTTGCGGAAGAGGGGGCAGTAAGAGTGTAAGAACAAAAGGATGGGAGGAGCAATGATATGCAAGATACTCCATACAAGTTAGGGCTGAAGCAATCATAATTGGACTTTACATGCCCTGCGCAATGTGCAACACACTATTGACCTTACAAAGTCTAGCATCTGCTAAAGGCACCAAGATCCTTGGAGGCAAGGGATTGGCAGCCACACCAGTGTTCCTATACTTAAGGGGAACACGGGAAAGGGTTCAGGGAAAGGTCACTGGGTCCTTGTACGTCATCGGAGAGGAGGGCCCAGAGGAAAATCAGGCACGCACAAGAAAGGACTCTCTGGGAATTGGGGCGGGAGGCACTGGGGGATGGGAAGGGGAGGGGGAGCAGGGGGTATGGGGGGAGGAGGAGGGAGGGAGGGAACTGGTGTACCTATTAAGTTTGTATGAGCTGAAATATTAATAAAAAAGTATTAATAATAAAAAATAAAAACAAAAGGTTGAAAAAAATGCTGGGTCTCCAGGACAGGTACTGATGCTGTAAGTTCAAAGGAAGCAAGTATGCAAAGGCCCATAGCACAGTGTTTTCACCTGAACATTCTAGAGGTTATGCTGACTTACAATGACATATGGCAATTTTCTTCCTGTCAGTTTATGATGCATGTGCATGGATGTGTATATTGGGGGTGTGGCACGTTTATTTGTGTGAATGCACTTGCCACAGCACATGTATGCAGATCAGAAGGCAACTGTGAGTGTCGACCTTGGTGTCAGCGTTCATCTTCTACTTGTCTAAGATCACGGTCTTTGGTTTGCTGCTTGTTACTGCATACATCGGGTTAGTTGCCACACAAAATTCTCCGTCTGCATCTCACACCTAACCCTATGAGCAGTGGGATTACTGTGCCTGGTATTTACATAAATTCTGGGGATACAGATTCAGGTCCTCACACTTGAGTGGCAATACTTTACCCACTGAAGCAATTCATCAGTCTTTAAATTACTATTTTTGCCTTTGTAACTTAGAGTCCATGGGAGGCAAGATGAGAAGTTTAGGGGTGTTTTTGGTGATAACTAACACATGCATTATTTCTAAAATGTTTCAATAGACAACTACTTGGTAAAATAGCTCTTTAGCAAGAAATGAAGTATGTCTTGTCCCATTTCCTTTCACTCAATTTGGAAACACCAGAAATCAATTTATTGAGCTATTATTTCAATCAAACTAGTCACTTCCCATCTCAAAAATAATGTAATGGGGGCTGGAGAGGTGGTTCAGGGGTTTAGTCTCTGCCTTGCAGGCCAAAGATCCTGAATTTGAAAGCGGGGGCGGCCAACATTTCTGGTCCTTTTAGGGCAGAGCCTGTGAATCCCGGGGCAGAGTAAACAAGGAGGAGGTGGAGGCAGTCCATGGTGGTTCCCGAATTCGCCCGTGGTTCTACACAGACACACACACACACACACACACACACACACACACACACACACACGTGCACACATTACAATTGAATAAAAAATAATGTAATGACTTCCAAATATATTGTGACTTTAAGTAAGATCTCCTAATCAGAGCCAGAGGTACAATTCAGCAAGTAAAGGACCTGTTTGCAAACATGGTAACCTGAGTTTGATCTCAAGAAATCCACATAGTGGAAGGAAAATTGACTTTTGAAAGTCATATTATAAATTTTATTCATATATCATGGCATGCTCTCTCTCTCTCTCTCTCTCTCTCTCTCTCTCTCTCTCTCTCTCTCTCTCTCTCTCTCTCTCTCTCTCCCTCTCCTGAAATAAAGAAACATAAATTAAATTTTGAAAAGACTGCCTAATCATTTCTCCTAGTAGTTTTCTACCTGTCTTCACTTGCACTTCAGAGATGATTTGAAGTATTTCATCAAAGATTCATCAGAATGTTTTAGATTCTGTGGACACACTAGCCAATACAACAGAGAGAATTCCTGCCCATCTCGGGTAGGAATTCTATGAAACCACCTGGGACTCAGACACTGAAACAGAGCATCCCTCAGATGGCTCGAAATGCCTCTGGGCAAGTCGTGTAGATTCCCTAGCTGTCTGAGTTCTATATATATGATATATGATACATATATATATATGTATCATATATATGTATATGCAAACATAAACAGACCATAAATTATATTGGTTTCTACTAGACACCCAAAGCTACCTACTCTTCCAGCTGATGAGTGTCCTATATCAGTCAAGATATGTCATGCATATTTATTCCTACACTTTGATGTAGTACGTCCCTCAAATTTCATGTGCTAGAAGTTTGGCCCTAGGTGCTGTGATGATGAGTCAGCAGAGTCTGGCAGAAAGCAATTAGGCCATGGGAGTTTCATCCTCGTGAATAGATTAATGTTATCTCAAGAGAGAGAGTAAAGCATGGCTGTTCCATCTCCACATGATTTTTTCTTTTTGGTTTCTTTTCTGCCTTCTTTGTATGTTGTATTGCAGTCACAGATGAGTCATAATGTGAGGCCAGTACCATGCTGTTTAGACAGCCCAATCACCTGAATTGTGAACCGAGCAAATTTCTTCTCTTTGTAAAGTACACCGCCTCAAATACTTTACCCCTACTACAGAAAAATGCAGTAAGATGGTCATTCATCTAAAACTTTTTGTTAAATTTTTTGTTCAACAAATGTTCTTCAGAACAGGAGTCCAGGAGTCAACTCTGTCTTGTTTTCCAGTATTATTCCACCTGCTTAAAGATGTGCCAAAAAATTGGGGAAAGATAGAAGCAAGTGACTTGGACAATTTTTTTATTGAAACACTACTGTATTAGTTACTTATCTTGCTGCTGGGACAAAATATTTGACAGAAGCAACTGAAGGAAAGAAAGATTTGGACTCACAGCTTGAGGGTTTAGCTCACGGTGGCAGGATCTTGGGGCATCTATTCACATTTTACTCATGGTTAGGAAGCAAAAAAGAAATAAAGGTTCATCTTGCTTCTCCATTTTATTCAATCCCAAACCTTGGCCCAGGTTTTAGGTAAATCTTCAATTAATATAAATCTTCCCATCTTAGTCAACCTATTCTAGATAATCCTTCACAGGTATGCCTGTAAACTTGTCTCCAAGGGGCTTTGACATCCTGTCAAGTTGATAGTTGACATTAACCACCACAGCAAGTATGCACAAGGCTGCAATATAATAGAGGAATGAGAGATGGTCAGGGTCTATATGAGGCCAGCCAGTGACAGTACAAACACTCTACTCCCATCCCTCCATCAATCCCACCCTCCTGCCTGTCTGCTTCCAAGGATCCCAGCGTTGCCTCTGGCTTGTCTACTCTTGTAGGGGTTCAGGCCTGTGTAGCACTCCAAGTTGTCTCTCTTGGGGCCACTCCACTGATGGGGGCATTTCGACAGGGCTAGTTTTATTTTCAAAAGTTCACCCATCTAGTGGATAGTGCAGGCAAATGTCAGGAGCAAGTGGAAAAAGTGACCCTGTGATGAGGCCAGTACTATACCTCAGTTAAGATGGAAGGGACTGTATGAACTAAAGGAACAAGAATGGAGATCAAGAAATGGGGGAGCAGAATGGTGAAAAATTTGGACTTGCCCGAATACAGCCTGGAAAGGTCCCAGTGGCAATGGTGATTTCTTCTGTGACATCTCAGATGTTGTGAGTCTGGATTTACAGGAATCAGACAGCTAGAGATTTTCCTCCTCTGCACTCAATGATCCAGAGGAGTAGATAAAAACAAAGTATCCCAGAGCAGTAGAATTATGGGTGGCACTGTCAGAAGGTGTAAGGAAGATGGACAACTATAATGAGCAATGAGAAGACTGTGTCTTGAGCGGGAAAGAAGACAGAGAAGGTCAAAAGAAAGGCCCGATGAGTATAGAAGAGACTCAGAGAAGATGGAGGGAGTTGGGATATTGGGAGTTGTAAATGCCAGCATTTATGGTAACATGGGGTCTCTGAAAGGGAGCGAAAGGAATTGGTTCCAGGCTGGGACTAAAGGGATCTCAGGCAACGTGAGACTGTACTGAGACAAATTTATTCTCAGCTAGATGTGGTTATAAGTGTTACACATAGGGAATCAGCCGGAATTAGTGCCTATAAAGATTATAACAAGGAACAGCAAAATCTCATGAGAACAAGAGACACAAAAGTGAATAACAGGAAGGTGTGCAAGGAAATATATCAAGATATCAGCCATCCTAAACAGTCAACAGCTGTAATAGGGAAAGTGCAAGGAGGTACATAAACACGTGTGATTTACTGTATCCTCAGATGGTCGGTAATTGTATACAGTTAACAGTAACTAAAATGATACATTTTCTGCTACAGTGCTGGGAACAATGTGGACCTTAAATATAGTTTTAGGGAAAAAGCATGTTGAGCTGTGCGGTACCAATCTTCCTGTTCTGCGATTAGATCACAGGACAAATAACAGACACCGGAAAGACCAAAGAGCAGAGATAAGTCTCTCCTGCTGTTTGTTTTGCACCAGCCTGATCTATACCTAATGAGTCCTGGGAGGACCAGCTACAGCCCCTACAGGGAGTTCACTGTGTTAAAGGATGGTCCATTGTGGGTGTCTAAAAAGCTTAAGAATATGGGGATAGGAGTTCCTGCTTAAAATGAAATGAAAGAAGATGGTTAGAGTTAAGGAGATGAAAAAACTGAGATAGATGATAAGTACATCTGTCCGTATATTTGAAGGATGATATTCATCCAGCATATGGCAGAACACTTGGAAGATGCCAGTTGGGTAACACATTATGGAATACCCCTAAATTTGGAAAATCTGAGAAGATATTGTTGGAAGGGATAAGGAATAAGCAGCAGCAATTTTTACAGTGGAATAATGGTCTGTAAATTAATAACAAGAAGCCCAGAGCATGCCAATATTGCCTCATGGTTCTGCGATTTAAGGACCATGAAGATCTAGTCTCCTTTCAAGATAATTACAAGAGAATTGCAAGTCTTATAAAATGATAAGGGGATGAATTGCTGAAGTAATTGCAATTGAAATAAAGGAAGGAATGTAGAAGGTGCAGCCCAAGTGGCTAGGAAATACTGTAGACATTAGGAACACTTTTCCCACTTCCAAGTTCCTGAGGGATCACTCAACCTGTTAATGTTCCACCTTCACACATAGTCCACAGGAAAAGTTAGAGACTTGTCTTTCAAAGCACTGGATATCCAGTCAATCTCAGACAGGAGTCAAAGCATAAATACCCCTGATTCAGTCAACTATCATCTAACTAACTGAAATGTGGTCACCAAAAGAATGCAGATTCAGTTGTCCACAGTGGTAGAAGAGTTGAGGATTTAGTCCTAGTGTGCCCCCACTCCCTGCTTTGCCTTACTTCCCTGCTCCCAGACTGAAATTTCCTGTGATGACCTTGTAAATCAATTGCATGCACAAAAAGTTTCAAAGTTCACTTTCTGGGGAACAAACTCAAGATGGAGTGGATACAGGGAAAGTACCAACCAAGTCATGGAGAAGGAAGGACAGAGCTATAGGGATCAGAGAAAGTCTGTTTCCAGAGACTTCCCCTTTGGAGTAGCATCCCCAGATGGCATGTGAAAGACAAAAGCAGAGTAAGAATTATAAGCCTATGTATAAGTATTGGGGGCTCCTAGGTATTCCTAAGTGTTAATGATCCTAGCCATTGCCTCCCAATCTACAGTCACTGGAATTGGAAAGACACAGAGTTCTACTGAGACTGATCTTGAGCTAGTACAATAAGGATAGATTTGGTAAATTCTAGTTCCAGTTAGAAACTTCCATGTGCATGTTCAGGGTGAGGGAAGATGTATAAATAGGGAAGCATTATGTTCGAATATTGTCAGGGCTAGAAATGATGGCCTCAAAGAAGTTGCGGTTGAACGATAATACATACAGAGACTCATAACCAGCTACAAGACAGAATGCAAAACTTTGCAGAAGGAGAAAAATCAGGTTAAGGAGAAATGGGCACATAGTTCAAATCCAAATTTTCTGAAATGACCCTCTAAATCTCAGAAAGCCTAGCAATGTTCTGACTCATTTGGAAAGTGGGCAGACTTTCAGTCAACCGTAATAATATTTTCACTGAAAGAAGTAGGTTGTGGGATTACTACTACATGTCTAAAGTGTTACCTCCCTTTTTTGAATTTAGCTTCAACCTAAGAAAATTACTTATAAATTGGTCAGTGGCTATACTTCATCCATGGCAAGGCAGAGAGAAATCCTGTTTTCTGCTCTGTTGGGAAATATTCTTTTGAACATGAACTTAGGCTACACTAACCCTGTAATGGAATACTGAGAACTACCTGTTTTATATTTATAGAGTTTATGGCTTGTATTTGGGCTGACTATATGAATAATGAAGGTATTTCACTTTCTAAAGCTACCCAAGTACTGTATAAAAGAATCACATAAAGATTACTTTTCAAAATTAGATATCCACTGGGGTTAAAAACAAAGATAAATCAAGTAAACCAAGCACAAGTGGTAGAATAACTTCCTGCCTACAGAGCCCAAGAGAACGGTTTGACTATCTCTTTATACATCCCCTAAGATAATGCCAAGAGGCATTTTAGCAGTCTCATTGATTTTTTTTCTACTTTCAAGATTACATGGCACACAAAGTAGAGAGGTTTTGAATTCAATTTTTAATTATCTTGTAATTTTTACATCAGCTATTAGATGATCCTCAGTTCCAGAACCAAAGTGAATTATGAAATATGGTGACCAAAATGTATGTGACAACCTTTTGAAAAATATGAGTCTTTTTTTAAAAAAAATTTATTATTATTTATTCAATTGTGCGTGTGTGTGTGCGCGTGTGTGTATTTGTGTGTGTGTGTGTGTGTGTGTGTGTGTGTGTGTAGAACCACGGACGAATTCGGGAACCACCATGGACGCCTCCACCTCTCCTTGTTTACTCTGCCCCCGGATTCACAGGCTCCGCCCTACCAGGACCAGAAACTCAGGCCGCCCCCGCTTCCGCTCAGGACCTTCTGCCTGCAAGGCAGAGGCTTAACCACTGAGCCACCTCTCCAGCCCCGAAAAATATGAGTCTTAAACAAAACATTTTCCTTGCATTTCCCCAATAGCCATGAAGATCCGATTTTCAACTAGGTAAAAGAGGAAAAATGTCTCATGAGAAAGTGAGAGGATCAGAAAGGAGAATCTGAGGTGCCTGCCCCTCACAACACTCTACATGTGGAGTCTGTGAGTTTGTTTCTAGCTCCTTGCTTCTCATGGATTCCATGCCTGGAGTCCATGAGTTCTTCAGGGCACCTGCCTCTCATGATACTCCATGTCTGAAGTCTGTAAGTTCCTCTAATAAACTCTACTTTAATCCTCGAAAGAAAGAGAGAAAGAGAGAGAAAGAAAGAACAAAGAAAAAAAGAAAGAAAGAAAGAAAGAAGGAAGGAAGGAAGGAAGGAAGGAAGGAAGGAAGGAAGGAAGGAAGGAAGGAAGGAAGGAAGGAAGGAAGGAAGGAAGGAAAGGAAGGAAGGAAGGAAGGAAGGAAAGGAAGGAGAGAATGTGAGACATTGAGATAAAGGGCGAGGTTTTTAAAAAAGTTATCTGCTGGAGCATATAATATGTGTGGCATAAGAAATGGTCTGAGATTCTGGCATGGAAGTTCACATCTGAAATTACAGCATTGAAGAAGCTGAGACAGGAAGATTGCTCCACATTCCAGACCAGAGCAGGCTACAATGGTAGCAGGCTGGCCAGGGCTTCACAGCAAGACCCTGTCTCAAAGAAAACAAGGAAACAATAAATAATGGGAGATAAAAAGAAAGTTGGAATAAATTTAATTATGTAAAAAACATCAAGGAATTAAAGGTAATATAAAATAGTTGGAGGCTAACACGGTGTGGATTTTTTTTGATAAAATTGTAAAATCTGGTTTTTCATATTTGCTAAATTGTAGCAACACTAAAAAGATGCTGTGATGGAATCCAAATGGATCTAAGTGAACCATAAATGCACAGAAGAGCATGAAAGTAGGGAGAATATAGGTGGGGAAGAAGTTTGGAAATGGAAATAAATGGAGATTGGGATTGTGCAAAAGGGGTGAAAAATGATTCAAATATATCTTTGAATCCCTAAAAGAATATAAAAAACAAATAAATAAATACTGTGAGAAATGACAGTGCAGTCACACATTAGAACTTCTTTTAAAAAATTCATTTTGGGGGCCAGCAAGATGGGTCAGTGGATAAGCACCTGGAAGCCCACATGCTGAAAGGAGAGAACTGACTTCAAAAACTTGTCCTTTGACCTCCATCTATGCTCCATGGAATGCCTGTGCATTCTCTCTCTCTCTCTTCCCCCTCCCTCCCTCCCTTCTTACTTCCTTCTCTGCCCCTTCTCTTCCTCCCTTCCTTAAATGCATGAATAAATAAAAGATTTTCAAATGCATTTTCATTGTCCAGATGACATCATAGCAATTTCATTGAGATTCACATAATGTGTCATTTAAACATGTCCTTAGAGGCTGGGAGGCAGGGCGCATTTGCATAACTTTGTGTTTTTAGAATTTGGAAGGACTTGCATTTAATGTTCAGTAAGGGGAGCATCAAAGACAAAAATCAACAAAAGCACCAGAAGATAAGCAACTCTATGCCCTACAACACTGTTAGTGGAAGTATGAGCAGAGTAGGTAGTCATTCTGTCTGGTTAATAACACATTGATTACGTGATTTCCTGTTATTGACGTGCAGTTCTTCTATGTGGGTAACCCGCTCCTTATTTTAAAAAGGGAGACTAAGATCCTCCATATACATCCTTACTGGTGATTACATGTGAGTGGTACTTTTAGCTTCTATGTTATACTGTGTCTGTTACTTCAAATGTATGGGAATTCTCACGTGTGGATGCTAACTTCTAAATTTTATATGTATATTTTTATGTGATAGAGATCAGGAAACTAGAAAGGGGCCCATGGGGGTGGAAGCAAAGAAGCTCTAAGGAAAGTAATAGAGCAGGAAATAGAAAACCAGGTAGTGAGGAAGGGATAACCCAAACATTATACAAAGAAGCCATAAGATAATCTACTGATGGAAAAAATTTAGCAAAAAGATATGCAGGAGTAGCCTGGATCTTGAGAATCTTACCTTTGTTGGAGTAGCATGGCTAGCAGGTGACACTCCTGCTTACCCTCTCAGACACTTAGGTGGGATGGTGATTTGAAGTATGGTGTGGGAGGTGTTGTTAGAACTTGGTATCTTTAGACACCTTCCTGTCTATGCTAAGGACAGTGCTGGAATCTTCTTATTTCAAGTTAGGACCTAAGTGCAAGTTAGTGTGGGGGTCTTCCACAGATGACCGCCAGAATTAAATGCTCTGGTGGCAGCAAGAACTCCAGAACTATGTGTGAGCCCTACACTGTATGTCCAAAAAGATGTCCCCCACACAACTCATGGCAATATATGTTTAATTTACACCTGAAAGATTTTAATCAATGGTCTGAAATAATTGTTATTTTGACAATAAAAATCAAAATTAGCTTGTGCTTATACATAAGACAAAGTGTATATATATATATATATATATATATATATATATATATATGACTTCTGTAAGATGTAATGTTAGGACTATGCAATTTTAAGTCCTTCTGCCTACAATACATTACTTTGCTCATTCCTTTGTGGCCCCATTATGAATCTGCTCTGTATATTAGCAGAGAGCAAAAATTAGAGTTGGTAACTTCGTACTAATTAAGAGTTGGATTTGTGTGATGGTTGTAGAGGAGACCATGTTGCTCACTGGGAAAGAGTAGAGACTGGATGTCCAAGACTTAATAATAGAGAATAGTTGTGAGTAACCTAAACGTATGTGCATATCTAAGTGATTTCTGAGGCTCTCATTGGTTTAACTCATCTGACACTATCATCTACAAGGAGCCATGGTTTGTTCCATTTCTTACCACATCTCAGTCTTCACTACAATATCCAAGTCAGTCCTCCTGGTACATCTTTATGAAACTTTCCTTTATGTCCAGAATACTGTTCTGGGCCAGTTTTCTAGCTGGTGATTTGCATCTTGAGTTTTTCAATAGCTTTTAATATTTTCTTGCTTCCACTTTTGTTTCTGAGATTCCACTGTCCACACACCAAGTAAAATTTGTTAAGTGCTGAGTTGCCTTATTTTGCCTCTACCACTTAGAATTCTCTATTGGCTTATCACTTACCTAAAATAAAACCCAAACTTTTCATAGTCTAGACCAGAGGTCAGCATTCTTTCCCATAAAGAGGCAGATAGTAGATATTTAAGGTGTTGTCAGCCAGTCTGTTATGAGGATACCCTGTAGTTATAAAGCAAGTGTAGCCATAGGTAATGTGGAATACATTGGTGTGGTTATGTTTGAAGAAACCTTGATTTACAAACATGCACACTTACCAACTTCCCATTCTCAAAGACTCTCCTCACATCACTTCTGTTTTCTCACCTTTCTACACCATTTTTCCATTGCTAGCCAAGGACCTCCACACAACTCTTACACAGTCACTAAACTTGCTTTCTCCCTAGACTCTTCACCTGGTGGGATTTTACCATTTAAGTCCCAGGTCACAACTTAAATACTACTTCCTCACTGAAGTCTTCTTTGACTCTTTTTCCTATATCACTGTTATCTCTGGTGTGCTTTTCTTTACTTCCATGACAATTATCATAATGTGTATTTGCTTGTTTCACTGTTATCTATCTTCCTAACTAAGGCACAGGATCAAAGGACCAGGACCATTTTGCTTGGACTTTAACATAAACAACACCAATCACTATGCCTAACACACAATGTGCATATAAAAATAATTATCATATATATACTTAATCCCTTTGAACCTTGGATTTTTGACTTTTGTAAGAAAAATGACAATGAATTTATGTGATATATGCCAATATTTCTCTCAATAATGGACTACATATATTATGATAGCCTGAAACAATTATATTACCTGGTGATATCATAATTTATTTTCTGTAATTGTACTCCATGACAGTCATACAATGAGAAAACCACACAGTTACACAGACCTCAGAACATGTCTCCATCACTAAGTGACGGATAACTGTACTTGCTTTAGAGAATTGCTATGATGATTAAATATACCAAATGCCCAAGTAAGTACCTGAGATCTGGCCCTATTCCTTCTGCTTGGATCTCTTCTGCACAGATATAGTGCTAATGGATAGGATAATTTCTTAAAAACACCATCCATTCTCTGAAATGGCATTTGAGTAGCTGGTGATCCATCGCCCATCAGAACATTCAGGCAACTCTGTTTGCATATTTATAATCTGAGTTAAATATCAGCAGAGTATGCTTTTCTTTTTATTTTTTTTATTAACACATTTTTTATTATTATTTCAGCTCATACAAACTTAATAGGTACACCAGTTCCCTCCCTCCTCCCTCCTCCTCCCCCCGTACCCCCTGCTCCTCCTCCCCACCCCCCTCCCTTCCCATCCCCCAGTGCCTCCCGCCCCAGTTCCCAGAGAGTCCTTTCTTGTGCATGCCTGATTTTCCTCTGGGCCCTCCTCTCTGATGACGTACAAGGACCCAGTGGCCTTTCCCTGAACCCTTTCCCATGTTCCCCTTAGGTATAGGAACACTGCTGTGGCTGCCAATCCCTTGCCTCCAAAGATCTTGGTGCCTTTAGCAGATGCTAGACTTTGTGGGGTCAATAGTGTGTTGGACATTGCGCAGGGCATGTAAAGTCCAATTATGATTGCTTCAGCCCTAACTTGTATGGAGTAACTTACATATCATTGCTCCTCCCATCTTTTTGCTCTTACACTCTTACCACCCCCTCTTCCGCAAATTTCCCTGAGCTTCAGGATGGGGAGAGATTAAGCTGGCCTAGTTCTAGGTGGTTGATATAGAGTCTCTGAAGTTCTGGATTGTGGTTTTTTGGTTTTCTTTTGCAGTTTTGCTGCTCCTGCAATGCCCTTCACTCCATCCTGGTGGGCATTGTATGTTACCCCCTGGGCAGAGACAAAAAGCTGTTAAACTAGAGTCTTGTGATAAAAGCACATTCAAAGGTAGAGTAATAAAAGTGGGAAACCACAGTGAGGGAGGGGTCTATCACCAATTTGCACAACGGTTACTTTTTATCTCCCAGACTATATGCCCTCCTCTTCTGGTGAGATCATACCCCCTCAGTAGTAAATGATCAGGAACAAAAGTCTGTGAACTTAATCAGATGTCTCATTATTTATTTCAGTCCTTGATGGAGGCCTATTTTCTCTGCTGTAACATGGTCCCTTCTCTCCTTGTTTCTGGTGTGGCCCTCCTACCCCATCCCTCCTGTTCATAATCCTTGCAATTACTGTCTCTAGGTGGGCTGGGTGGGTTTGGTACTAGGAGCCACCTATTAGGGAGTATATATGGTGCTTAATTTTCTGGGTCTGGGATACTTCACTTAATATAATTGTTTCTAATGACATCCATTACCCGGCAAATTCCAGTAATTCATCATTTTTGATGGCTGAGTAGTACTCCATTGTATAGATGTACCACTGTTTCCTTATCCACTCGTCAACTGTTGGACATTTGGGTTGATTCCATGACTTTGCTATTGTAAACAGTGCTGCTATGAAGATGGTCGTGCTTGTGCTATCGAGGTGAACCTCTGCTGTATGGGGGGTTATTCCCAAAAGTGGAATAGCAGGGTCATATGGCATTTCAATCTTTAATTTCTTTAAGAATCTCCAGACGGCTCGCCAGAGTGGCTGTATGAGCCTGCATTCCCACCAGCAATGTAGGAGAGTTACCCTCTCTCCACATCTTCTCCAACATTTGTTATTGTTTGTATTGTGGATTTTTGCCATCCTGACTGGGGTGAGATGATATCTCAGGGAAGTTTTGATTTGCATTTCCCTCATGGCTAAGGAAGTGGAGCATTTTTTAAGATATTTGTTAGACATTTTAATTTCATCCCTGGTAAAGTTTCTTTTAAGTTCCAGGGCCCATTTTTTAATTGGACCATTGGTTTCCTTGGTGTTTAGTTTTCTAAGTTCTTTGTGCACTCTGGGTGGTAGAGCTCTATCAGATATGTGGTTAGTGAAGATTTTCTCCCATTCTGTGGGTTGCCTTTGAGCTCGTGTTACAATCTCTTTATCTGAACAGAAGCTCTTTAATTTCACAAGATCCCAACTGTTGAGAGTTGGTAGCAGTGACTGTGCCATTGGATGTCTGTTTAGGAAATGTTGGCCCAGCCCAATCAGCTCGAGGGAGTTCCCTATCCTTTCAACAATGGTTTTTATAGTCTCTGGCCTGATATCAAGGACCTTGATCCATTTGGAATTAAGTCTTGTACATGGTGACAAGTACGGGTCCAGCTTTAATCTTCTGCATGTGGAGATCCAGTTTTGCCAGCACCATTTGTTGAAGATCCTGTTCTTTTTCCATTGGATTCTTTGGGCCCCTTTGTTGAAGATCAAATGGCTGTAATTTTGTGGGCTTATATCTGGGTCTTCAATCCTTATCCATTGATCTGTGTGTCTGTTTTGGAGCCAGTACCAGGCTGTGTTTATAACTATGGATTTGTAGTATAGACTAAGGTTCGGTATGGTAATACCTCCAGCAGTGTTTCTGTTACTCAGGATTGTCTTTGCTATCCTGGGACTTTTGTGCCTCCATATGAACGTTGAGATTGTTTGGTCAACTTCTTTGAAGAATTGCTTTGGGATTTTGATTGGTATAGCATTGAATCTGTATATTGCCTTTGGTAGGATGGTCATTTTTACGATGTTGATTCTGCCAATCCAGGAACAAGGGAGGTCTTTCCACCTTCTGGTGTCTTCTGCTATTTCTTTCTTTAGGGTTTTAAAGTTTTCGTTGTAAAGGTCTTTTACCTCCTTGGTTAGGTTTATACCAAGGTATTTCATTTTTTTAGGGGCTATAGTAAATGGGATTGTTTTTATAGCAATTACCCCTTTCTAGTTAAATTCATTCACTCCCAAATCCTATCTCTGGTGATAACTGTCAGTAAATTGAAATCTTTGGCTAGAAACAGACTTTAGAGTTGAGGATTGGTGTTCTCCGGTTTTTCTTTTGGTATTATATGCAAAAAATCGAACATCTTGTATGTCTTTGCAAAAGGTACCCTTTTAGGGTAGTTTAGGGGGTTTTGATGAATATAGGACTAGGGCACATGTAAGGAAAGGAGGGGAACGTGAGAGGCAGGGGTAGTTGACAATACTGACCCTGAGTGTAGTTACTCCTAGCACACACACAAGGTATTCCCCTAGATTTCTGTCAGTTATCTAAATGCATGGCATGGCTATGATGAACCCAGGGGTAGATCCCTAACCAGTGAGCATCCTCTAAACACTATCCCTCTGCTCCTCTGCCTTGGATTGGACCAACCTTAGATGTCACCCAAAAGTATGTATTTTTTATTTTTTTTTTGTGTGTGTTTGTGTGTGTGTGTATTGCAAGGCACCACATGTACCTATGATGCCCAAGGGTAACTTTGAGAATCATCCTGGATTACTTCTACCTCCTTTTGGTTTTGCTTTGAGATTTCCCAGATTATGCTTCCAGAACAGAGCAGACTTTGAGCTGCCAACTCTTTTGCTTGGTGTTATTATGTGGGATCTAGGATCCAAACTCAGGTCCTTCCGCTTGCAAGGCAGAGTCTTAACCCCTAAGCCATCTCTCCAGCACACCTAAAAATATTCAGAACTCCCCTGTAGATGGAGTGAAGCTCCCTTCCTGGTACTTCATCTGATTCCACATCTTTGTTTGACTTTCTATTATCCCCAAGTCCAAGTTCCTACCTCTCAATTTTGTGTTCTCAGGAACTCTTCCTATGAAATCACTTATGCATGAATTCCCATCTGAGGTTGAGCTGCTGGGAGCCTTCAGACACTGAACTGAAGTCTAATGATAAAATGCAGTTATTTCCCTGTTTCAATGGACATTTACCTCATACCTTTTATTGGTCACACTTTGACTACACTTTTTGCAGAAAATAGACATAAGCTTGCTGGAAACAAGTTTGGCTTACTTGAAAAAGCTTATCTCAGTGCCATTCATCAACTTCAGAACTAGAAAGAGGAGGGGAAAAAATACCAAAAAATATCTGGAGACCATAGGTAAGAAACAGTGTAACCTCTCATATCAAGGCCATCCTGGGAACATTTTCCCTATATCAAAACATATGGAAATAGCCATCATTAATCAGGACGATTCTATGAAAAGGATTACTGGAAATGTTCCTTTAAACCAAAGAAACGCCAATCTGCATTAGTCTTACATAAAGATTTCTTGAGCAAAGGGGATAATTACAGCTTGACAGATGCCTAGAATAGCCTTGATTCTATGTTTCTTTTTCAATCTAGAGGTGGGCAGATAACACCCTGGTGCCTCTCTGAACGATAGCTTATAAAAGTTAGAAGGGAAAAATCAAATCTATTGAGTTGTTGTAATGTTGGAGTATATAAGCCTTTCGAGTACTTTCCCCTTTCCTCTTTTCCCAGGAGAGCCCAGCCTAGGGCCTCCAGGCTGCATGCAGCCAACAGCAGCTATGAGTGCAGCCCCTGAAAGAGTCGCAAGCCACTCTGAAAAGGTTTTGGCTTTTTTTTTTTTCTTGCAACTTGATTATGTGGTTCTCAAGTGTGAACTTTGTAGAGGATGCTACTGTGTCACAAGGTCAAAAGGTCATACGCAATTACAAGTTTAAATGAATGACAAGTATTTTCTTCCCTATCTGGTATGGTTACAATCTTTTCTCCTGCTGAAGATGGTGCTGAGTGTGTTTGGGGGCAGGGGGGGAATCTGCAGTTCATCTTCTCACTTGATCTCACTTGGTATAGTTGCTCGAAGATGGCGGGGAGGGGGCATCCACAATAGTTTCCAGTGCAGTTTCTCATTTGGTATCTTTGACTCTGGGTCGAGGATATTTATTGGCTCTATAACTCTGGAGAAATACTATATTATAAGTTACTGCATCCTCAAAGAATGAAGAAGGTGCTTTCAGTGAAACTACTATTTTGAGAAGGTGAACTATGCACTTTACTCATATCTATTAATCATGGAAAATAACACCAGTAGAGACAAGGTTGCAAATGAATCAAATGTTTCCCACACAAAGTAAAAGATGTTCCACTTTGTAGGAAGTTAACACTTTTAAGTGTAGTCTTGGTTTGGTGGTCAGAAATGCAAAGTTCTCAAAAAATACAATGTGCATAGTGATTACAAGTGCATGATAAAATGTTGTCTGGTTTTCATTTGCAAGAAAAAAAAGGCATGTTTTGTCTTTAGCCAAAGAGTTCGGTTTAATTTTCCATAAGAGATAATTAACTTTTACCTAAGTATGTGAGAATTCCCATTTGCTTATACTTGTCTTCTTGACTGCTAATCACTCAAATTAAAGTACTAAATGATCATAAGAGATACTGAATATTTATAAATCTCCAAAGTCAAAAGTTCTTGATAAAACCTGAAACTACTGTAAGATTACGGGAAATAAGCAAACTACTTTGGAACTCCTTGAATTCTCTCTTAAAAGAAATTAATTGATTTATCAAAGCCAAAATCACAGGGCCAACATTGCCAGCAAAACCAGCTCACAGGATAGTCTCATGAACATCAGGTATGAGCAATGGAGACAAACTGCCACCAATGTCTGTGTGAAAGGAAATTGAGCGAGGGGGAAAGGGGTCTGGTGACCCACGAGCCAAAAATCCCCTAGAAATGCCCACAGGTTCCTGTATGAAGTAGAGTAAGCTTTGGCTATCCACTGTAGTTAGCACAACAGCTAGTGTAGCAGAGTAAGAAGAATCAGGTCTATATTTATACAGAGAGGAATGACTAATGCTACAAGGAAGACAGGCAGCACATACACTGGATTTAATTCTAACAGATGTGGATGTAATATATAGAGAAAAGGGGAAAAGTTTGTGGAAAGCAAAGTTGGGCAACTACTTGACTCGTTATGTATTAATGTTAACTAGCAGTAGAAAGAAATGTTGAGTGAGAGAGCAAAATGTTCATAATAGGAATTCAAGAGTTAGCAGTCTGGAAAAGCAAGGTTAGATGGGGGTTAGAGAAAAGGGACCAAACTAGCATAAATATGTCTTTGGCCAATGATGACCACTACAATGAAAATATTGATCTTACTAATTTTTAAAAGTTGCATATGTGTACATACACAGCTATCAACTTTAAAGTTTTTATAACATTTGATAAAGGGAAAAGGAATATGCACATGTCACAGTACACATGTAGAGGTGAGAGAAGAGCTTTTAGAAGCTGGTTAACTCCTTTACCATGTGATATTGAATTCAGGTTGCCAGGATGGTATGCAGGTACCTTTACCCACTAAGCCATATCCCCAGTCCTTAATTAAGAAGAAAGTATTTGTATGTTAGAAAAAATATAATGCAGTGAGTGGGATAGATAGAGTTCAATAAAAAAGTAACATGCAAAAGCATGTACCACTGTTTTTGAGAATGCAGAAGCATCAGATTACATGCTTATATTAAACAATGAAAGAAGAGACTGGGATATAGGCTCAGTGGGAAAACCCATGGTTAGCATGTATGAATTGCTAGGTTCAATGCTTAGCACCCAAAAGCAAAATGAATAAAATAAAAATACAATGAAGAATCAACCATAAAATAAGAATTAGAAATGAGTTATATAGAGAGAGCTCACTTGGGAGTCATAGAAATGTTAAACAGAATTCTGAGATTCAGTTAAATTTCAGAAAGCAATTCCTAACCGGTTGGTGGGATCGTTTTAGTTACACACAATTTAAAAACACTATTAAATTGAAAAATCTGCCTCCAAGAATTATATGTAGAACAAAATAATTACATATTTTTATCTAGTTTGTGGCAATGTGACACTCAAGTGATTTTAAAGCAGTAACTTGATATCCTTATAGGATATATCATAAAAACAAGCAAACTCTAATAAATATACATCAGGGTTTTTTTGAGACAGAGTCTTGTTCTGTATTCTAGGTTTAGAACTCACTGTATAGCCCAACCTGACCTCAAACTCACAGCAATCCTCCTGCCTGAGTTCTGGGATTGCAGATTTGAGCCACCATGCTCAGCTAATAAAATCATCTTAAAAGATGTTATGTAATCATGCTATTTGTGGCAATGTTGCTACGAAAAAGCTGCTGTGTATATGACATGGAATAAAATCAAGAGATAATAGTGGTATCATGGAGAACTGAGATTTACAGTTTGAGAATGAGGGACTAAGGAGCCACGGCAGGGCTGTAGATGTAGCTCAGTTCACAACCTTTATTTGTTTTTTTTAAACAGATCTTAACATTTAAAGAAATATTTCATGCTAAAACAATATAGATATGGAGAGAAAGAAAAAGAGAGAGACTTTATTTGGATCTTGATTCAAATATGCTATAACAAATTATTTTATGAAGACCAATAAAGAGATGTAAAAACTGACTGGATATAATATAATATGATATCTAGGATTTTTTAGAGCATTTCATCCAAGGTTGGACAAATTTCTTGCTATATAGAATATGATTACAAATCAATGCCTTTGGAAGCTGAGTCATAAGGAAACTGGTTGGCCATACTATTCTCTGTGCTTAAGATTCAGCTCACAATTTCATATAATGAAATGTTTCTAGAAGAACCTTCAGCCATGTACGACCTACATCTGTTTCTTTGGCTGGATCAGAAATCTTTTAATAATGTTACTTGCATTTCCTTTGCAGAATGAACATAACCCACCCTGAAATGCTAAAAACTGTGCTGGGAATGTCCTGAATCCTTTTCTCCAGGGGCAGGCAAATATTCTAAACCTGGCAATGCTAATGATTAAATTTGAATGCCAACTTGATAGGACTTAAGAATTGATGAAACACTACTTCTGGAAAAATATGTGGCTGCTTCTAGAGAAGACTGGTGAAATAAGTGAGATGGGCAACCTCTACCAAGCTGCAAGTCTAGATGTCACTCCACTAGCTCTTCCTTTTAGAGCAAGGCATCTTTTCGCTCTGTTGCCCTGGACTCCAGGGTCTTTGGTCTTTGCTCTTTGTACCCCATATGTGTGCCAGATTCTTTCTGGGTTTCTAAGGCATTTAGCATTGGCCTGAGGATATGACATGGGCATTCCTCACTCTGAGGCTCCTTGCTTCTTAAACTGAGCCAGGATACAGACTTCTCTGGTTCGCCAGCTTACAGACAGGCTGGTGTGGAATTTTTCTGCCTCTGTGATCATGCAAACCAATCCTGTTGCCTTCATTTCTCTGGACAGCCCTTTTACATCCCTCGAGCCTATTTCAAACCCCTATGTGGTAGTCATTCATTTAGATGTGAACAGTCCTCATCCTGGACCTGCGAAAGCTCTTTGTGGAAAATGTGGTAGACTGATCAGGAAATGTGAAATCGCTAGCATACAAACCTAGATTTCTCGTACACCCTTTATACAAATTTAATGCTACTCGGAGAGAGAGTCCCTATTTTCTGGAGGGGGGTGTTCATCAACCCAGGAAGTATGCAAAATGAAGAAATGAAAGAGGAAAGATTCCCAACAGTCTTTGTCTTCAAGTTTCCATACCCAGTTTTGCCTTGTACTTGCCTCACATGCTTTTGAGTTCTGCCAGCTAGTAAATTCCCTTGTCGGCTTAAGGTATCATGAGTAATGCTTCTTTTACTTCAGTCTAATAGGCTCTTTCAAATCATGGCTACACTACTTAAGATATACTGCATATCTGAGAGCCCAGAAAGAGGGGTTTTATGGAAATTATAGGGGAAAACTTCTTTTAAGGGCCTCTCACACATTGTGTTACTCTGTCAAATAATGAAAACTTACTGTGCTTAAGAAAGATAATATATGCAGAAAATTAAAGGAGACAAGAAATGTGTTTTCTAAAATTTTTTGCACTTTTAGGAGCTTTCCTTAAATTTCATATTTTACTGTAGTCCCAAGAGAGGTTTCCTTTGTTCCTGTTTTAGACTATTCAGTTTCACAGTTACCAAGCTCCAAGTTACCCAGACACCCTGAAGTGCTCCACCAGAAAGAACATTCCACATGTTATTTCTAGAATTCAAAGTGAGCTGATACTGTTGATTGTGTTCAATAGAGAACACTCTGTTACACCTTGAATATTCTTGATTTAACATTAAATATAAATGAAAACACCCTGGGGTAGAGTTTCAGAGCGTGTGATGAAAATTTAGCTTTGACATGCTTCTTGTAAAAAAGTGTAAGAATGTTCAGCCCATTTAATAGACACAGAGATGTAGTCTATTCTGTTCATAAAAATATAAATAGAACAGCAGCAAGGAGCTAAGAGGAAAAGAAGGATGTTTAACAGTGGTAAGTCATTATGTGCATGAGATTAGCAAGTCTTTTATTCAGTGTATTCTTCCTTATTTGATCTGGACTTGACAACAAATTTCCCCTAAGTGGTTTAAGTTTGAAAAAATAAACTCAATACAACAAATAATAAAAGCAAAAAATAAAAATAAAAAGCAAAGATGATGTTATGAAAATGAAACCTTACTGCGAACAATTATTCATGATAAATCCTTCCATCTAATGCCAGAATGTACAGATTTGGGTGCCTTTCTCTCTGCCGTATCATGTATCACTGCACAGAAGAAATGAGTCTATAATTTTTTCATGTGGTTATCAAATGAGTTGCTGTTTTTAAATATCTACAAGTGGTGATACATAGCACAGTGCAGTTAATGAAGACCTATTTGAAATATTCAGATGACTGAGAAGTAAAATGTTTTGAAATAAAATTGAGGTCATATCTAGAATAAGACCAATTTGAAAAACATGATCTTCCAAGTTTTTATGTATAACCATGTGTTTTCTCATGTTGACTAACATTTAAACAAAACTGTGTAACAGGTACAGAATATGCACTTCATATTCCAAATAGCTCATTACTTTTAAAAGAACATACCTGTCTGGCTGGGGAGATACATATTTATCATTTGTCATTCTATATAGGGAGACTTTTCCCCTTTACTGGCACATGCAAGGTTCTTAGGGGGTGTTACTGTGTTCTTATATTTAGAAAGGTCTTTGGTCACCAACTGTCACTTCGGACACTTCAGACTGTCCCACCCATTATCTAAGAGTCCTAGGATACCACTCAAAGTCATCTAATCCCTTTTCCAACACTACGAGGACCTCTTTTTCCTTGAGCTGTCTCTAGAAATGAGATTCCTTTCTTTTTCCCTGTCAATTTTGTTCTCTTTTTATGTAGTTCCTCCCACCCAAAATGGCATATGTTCATGGATGTTGGGTCCATATCTTGACAACCCAAGTATCACTCAGGTGTCCTTGAGGAAATTACAGAACTTGCTAGTACATTATGGAGTTCTGTGTGTCACTTGTCTAATCCTGTTTTTTCAACTGTAAATGAGGCCAATCACCCCCATCCACAGAGATGATCTACTCTATGTTGCCCAGGGGAGAGTTGAGTACCCTTCTTCTCTTTTTTTTTATATCCCTAAATTCAGTTCCTCACTGATTTCAACAGCATTTGCTTGCATGAAAAAATAAGCAAGCAGAAAGAGTGACAAAGGACTGCAAAATCTCTTTTTGTATCTTACTTATTCAAAGAATCCCTTTTCTATCTGATCCTGATGGCTTTATGTGTGAATGAATGCTACAGGTCCCACTTATAGCTGACAATCCACTATCTTCCCATGTAGTTTATAAGCATGGTCATTTCCAGTTTTACACTATTTGGGTTCCCAGCAGAAGAAGGGTAGAACTTGACCATTGCTACTTTCTGTTATCTTTTCTCCTGGTTTGAAAACAGGGGCAGGCTTGCCTCACTTCCTCCTTCCTTTCTTCTGACAATCTTTGGATTCTTCCTCCATCTAGGCACATTTCCACCTGCCAAGGAATTGTCTTTCTATATGTGGTGAGATGCTTTTATTCCTATTCACAGTATGCTTAAGTTGGGAAACTTCCATAATGATTATCTTCAGCAGTTCTCAATGGTAAGGGGGTAATGTTGGGAGAACATCATTAAGGTTTTGGAGATCAGGTTTCAGATTTTAAATATCTTTCCAATGAAGGACAAATGCATACAAAAAAGAGCAGTCTTGTATCATTGATATCTAGAATACATAAAAAGTGTCAAAAAACTAATCAGCAAGAAATCAAACAACCTGAATAATAAATAAGCTAATGAAATAAACAAACCGCTCTCAGCAGATGTAAGACAAATGACCAATAAACATATGAAAAGTGTTCCACCTCATCAACTATTAAGGACATGCAAATTAAAACAATATTGACAATCCATCTCACTCCAGGCAAAATGGCAGTCATTAGGAAAGCAAATAACAAACATCAGTGAAGATGTGGACAAAGGGAGCCCTTACATAATGCTCTTGGGAACTTAACCTAATCTAGCCATGATGGAAGTCAGTATGGAGGTTTCTCAAAAAATAGATCTTCCACATGACCTTGCTATACCACTCCTGGGTACTTACTCAAAGGACTTCAAGACAACATGTCACAGAGATACCTGAACACAGATGCTGATTACAGCACTATTCACAACAGCTAAGCTATGGATGAAGCTACATATCCAACCACAGAAGAATGAGTAAAGAAAATGTTACATACACACTACAATTGTTTTTTTCAACCATAAAGAAGAACCAAGTTAGGTCAGACAAAGGAAAATGCAAAAATCTCTTTTTGTATAGCTCAATAGATTTAGCAAATTAAGCTAGTCACAGAAAGACAAACATCACTTTTTTCTCTCATTTCTGGTTCTTACATTTTATACAGATACTATAAATCATGTTTGTAGCTATGATGTAAAAGCAGAACCAAAACTATCTAGAAGACAAAGGACTAAGAGGAGGGAACAAGGGTGAGAAAGGGGAAGATAGAAAAGTACAGGGACAATGTGCCTAACATACAGTATATAGTATGAAAAGCTTCTATTGCAACACTGTACCATATCCAATGGATATACACAATGAAATTTTAAAACATGTAAAATATTCATGTGTACAATAAAGGAGAGTGGTCTTTCATAGGACATCTTTAGTCTCTCTTTCTAACTGTTTGGGGCATAAGAACACTGCAGTTGTTACATGTTCATGCTGACATTTGGGAATCAGAATAGTCTTTATCCAAGTCCGAGTTTCGTCCAAGATACTACTGTATCTCAGTGACATGAAGAGGATACAAAGAGGTTACATAGGAGAGGAGAATATGTCTATTTGCTCATTCATTTGTAAATATGAGACATAAGCATAACCCTTAAATGTTCACAAAATGACAAGAAACAATGCTGTCCCTGAGAAAAAGACAGGTTATGGAGTTGGATGCAAAACTGGACTTGACTAAACATACATCATGTGACTGTAGCTATATTGAGTATGTGATCTGACATGGAATTAGGGTGGCATAGGAGCAGGTTAATTCCAGAATGACGATATAAAGAGCTTACCAAATACTTCATGTCATGAATATATCCTAAGGTAACTTGAAGTGGTTGAAAACAATGAAGTCAGTGAAAGTGAGCCAGATGGAGATCATATAGTGATGACATTGATGAAGAGATGGAGATGTTTGGAACATATGTCGTATCACGGAGAAAATCAACATATGCAAAAACATGCAATCAGCAAGAGAACCATTTCAGGTATAATGGCTGAGGAGTGGATCGATTCATTTTGATTCGATCCCCCAAATAATGCAGTTGTCTTCTTAAAGGTGAATACTCTGAAACTGATTTTGCAGGTGCTTTCTGCAAACATTTCTTTCTTTTCAGTTTGGGCACAAAGGCAAATATACTGAATGAAACAGGATCAGGAAAGAACCTGGCTACGTGCTTGGCAAGCCTCTTTACTGAAATGCCTGGCAAACAGGTAGACTACATTTAGTTTCCTGAGTACGTGGAATTGGACTTGCTTCCCGTTAAAGGAAGTAGAGTGGAATTGTTGTCCACTTCTATACAACCCTTTCATGTGTACTTCTGTGTCAATTTGACAAGGGCAAACAGCAAGCTTTGTTCTGACAGTGTCAAAATCACAAGTTAGAGAAAGTCTGCATTAGGTCACACTATTTCCCCCTTGAAGGAGATGTATTCGTCTACTAGGAAGACCCACCAGAGCAGATGCCCTTTGATACTCTCAAATTTTTTTCTCAGCCATTGTCTAATTTTGGGTTTGCAACCTCAGTATTGCCCTTATACTGATCCTTGCCATAAATAAATACACAGAATTCCAACAACAAAAGACATATTTGCAAATAATATTCACATGGTGTGGTATTGATTGTAATAATGCTACAAACACATCTCAGTGGGTAAAGATATATGGAAGCAATTAACTTTTGGGACAGACTTGGAAGAATCAGGAACGTTAGCACAAAAGCCTAGGATGTTTAACTATTCTTTAAATTTATTTATTTATTTATTTATTTATTTATTTATTTATTTATTTATGCATCAGAGAGACACTTTGTGTCCCTGTGAAGGACCAAGGTGATTTTGGGAATCATCCTGGATTGTTTCTACCTCTTTCTTGCTTCGCTCTGGGATCTTCCAGGCCCTGCCCACCAGGGCCAGAAGTTCATGCCACTGCTGGTTTGCCTAGCGTTTTTTTGTGGGATTGAGATTTGAATTCAGGAACTTCTGATTGCAGAGACAGAGTCTTAACCCTTGAGCCATCTCTCCAACCCTAATCTATATATTTTTTAATTACTGTTTTTCCCATTTGTCTAATTTCTACAAGTTAGGTGACAGTTGCTTCATGTTTATCACTATTTCTAGCAAGAAACCTCTGCTTCATTTGTCTGCCTCTATGCCCTAATCTCTTCTGGTTATGTCAAGTCTTTGTAAAGTCAACAAACAAGACCTATGGGCTAATTCTGGCCCTTTCACTTTCTCTCTCTCTCTCTCTCTGTATATGTGTGTGTGTGTGTGTGAGCATGCATGTGTGTAGGACAGAGGACGATTTTTGGTATTGCTCCTCAGGGATCATCCACTTAATTTGAAACATGGTCTCTTACCAGGATATGGGAATTGCTCATTAAACTAGTCTGGCTGGCTAGTGTGCCACAGGGATTTGCCTGTCTCTGTCTCCCCCATTTTTGAGTTACAAATTGTCATAGTTAAAGACAAGTATCAACTTGACAGTTGAAGATTTGAGCTCTGGGCACAGAGAATTAGTAGTTGAGTTAAGCCCCACAGCAAACCTGTAAGAAATTGTCTAGCAGATGGGGAAGGCCCAGCCCATGGTGGTTGGGACTAGTCACTGAGCAGGTGAACAAGATGGAGGGAATTGTTTGAGAAAGTGGTTTGTACACTTGACCAAATATGCTGGTCTGGCGAGTAAGGATCATCCCTCTCAGCTATGTGGATATGATACAGCCAGTTCCCCCAGCCCTGGTGTTGGTGTGAGGTTTTCCTGCGATTCTGGATGAGGAACCACAACCAGAAATTGTAAGAGAAAATAAACTTCTTGTTCTCTTAAGCAGTTTTGTCATGATTTTATAAGTAACCTGCAGAGTAACTGCAACACAAGTGTATGCCATTATGTCTGGTCATATTTTAATATGGGTTCTGGGGATCAAACACATGTTCTCATACTTGCAAGGTAAACACTTTACCAACTGAACTATTTTACCAGGATTCTCACTTCTGCTGTTTATAAACTTAAATTTTATTTGAACATAGAAATGATCATTTGTTTGTGAATCATTAATGACTGACTTAAGTTGTTTTGGGAGAGATTTATGTGCTCCTTTACAGAAAAAATGTTGATTTACTTTGTTCTGAACCTAATCTCCACTCCTTTGGGACACGTGCCAAGAGTCTTTAATCTAGCTCCACCCCTTCACTCCTGTGACTGAAGCAGCTCTTACTCCTGTCATCAAGTTGCCACACTGGTATATACCTATGTGGTCTCTAATTTAAGTACAGCTCCAAATTCTGGGTTCAGATCCCCTGAGAGTTTCAACTCCTGTGTCTCAGGGCTTTCAGATCATTCCTCAAGTTTTCTTAATCCTAAAGACTAGATTTCCGTTCAAGTTCTTTTCATTGCTTTGATTGGTTGTTCTGGCTTATGTTCAAGTCCCTAGTGCTGAAATTTCCAGACAAGTAATGACGGCCTCTCATACAATGACCCGAATGATTGCAAGACACAAAGTGCTCTCCTGTATATTATCTCATTTGATCCTTAGAAAAAAACATTAAAATGCCAATTCTCAGCCACATTTGTAGATGAGACGAAGACCCTTGGAGTTAAGCAATTTGCTCACAATCACTAAGTTGTAGTAATGAAATTGATGATTACTTTGATGAAGACACCTACTCAGATTTATCAGAAAATCTACTGAAAGCTTTACTCGCTGCTGTTGATTTAATTCAAATGGTAACTTTCCAAGGTAGGTTGTGCTCTGTAGGGACAGAAATGAGGTAATACAAGGTCACACAAAGTGATACATTACAGGATTTGAATTTACATTTTTCTAGTTTCTACTCCAGATGTGTTTTCATTGGGTAGCAGGATAATATTTTGAAATTCTTACAAAAGTCCTCCTTTAATCACAATACCCTTGTTTCTTTTTTCCATTACTTTCACTTCTTTGCCCATTTTGTCAACTAGAACATGCAACACTTATTTGCAATACTTATTACTAGAGGACCAGGTAATTAAAGAAGAAAATAAATACCTAGGTTGAGAAACCAAAGGTAAAGTCAGGAAGAATATCTAAGAAATCAGAATAAGGTATATTGTTTCTCATAAAAGGGACTAATCTAGTGATGGGGAAATAGAGTGACCCTAGACAAGCAAAATTACGCAGACTTCTGGGTGCCTATGGAAAGACAGGCATGCCCAACATCTTTCCAAAAAGCAATGCTCCAGGAAGAAACAATTAGAAATCCCCAGACAGTCTTGTGGAATGAAAAAGCATGAAACACTGCCCTATCTTCCTTAGTCAGATCCCTGGGAAGGTGACTAGTCCAGAGTAAATTAGCTCTAGAGACAATTATGTCTTAATATGGCTCACTAGTGGTGAAGACATCCAAGATGACTGAGAAATCACCAAAGAAGGACTGATGGTGACAAATATGGGATGACATAGTGATGCCCCTTCCTATGTGAGTGAACAAAAGTAAATTGTGGAGAGGAGTATGGTGCATCTGAATAGATATACTTCATGTCTCTCAGCAACTCCCTCCTATAAGCCACGCCTTTATAAACCTCAACTTAGCATTGAGGAAAGTGGAATGATCTGATCACACAAGAAAGATGATATGAAACAAACACTGGAACATGTTAGATTATATAAAAATGACCATACATTTGTTTTTGATTCTTGCTCACTACATCTGCCTGCTGAGTTACCTGTAAAATTAGTCTCTGGCTTTGAGTTCCTGAGGTCCATCTACCAACAGCATCTTAGAAATGAGGCTTGTATGGATTTTTTTTGGCATGTTCTGACCACAGGAAACATGTATAACCTCACCAAAGACTCATTTATTGTGATGGTCAATCTTGATTGACAGTTCAATGGGATTTAGAAACACCTAGGAGATACACTTTGGGGATTGTTTGTGAGGACACAGTTCAACAGCAGGAGAGGAAAAAATCACCTTAAGTGTGCAGAGCAAAACCACACGGGTTGGGGCTCCAGACTGAATGAAAAGGAGAAAGCGAGCTCAGCACCAGTATTCACCACTCTGTGCTTCTTGAATAGAGCCGCAGTGCAACTAGCTGCCTCTTTCTCCTGCCACCACAATTAGAACAACTCTCATGCCCCACATTTTCCTTGCCATCATTGACTGCATCCCCAAACTGAGCCAGAATGAATCCTTCCCTCTCTAAGTGGCTTTCATTGGGTGTTTTGTTTCATCAATGAGAAAAGTAACTATTATTGATTTATTCACTTACTTATTTTTTTGTGTACCCATTTCACCTACTTAGAGAAACAGCATTTTATCATTTGTAAATTTATATTTGCAAATGGTTGACAGAATATAGCACAAATGCAATGGTTAAGTTCTTCCATTTTTTTCCTAGTTTACAATAGATGTTAAGATATTCAGTGATGCCAAACACATGAGATCACTGAAAACAGTTCAGCATTCATTTTATTCACATGGTGTCCTTAGAACATCTATAATAATGAAGAGTTTTAATGTGTGATGGTTATTAACACGATGTAAAGAAATCAAAATAATCTGGGTAAAGTAATTTTTCTTATTAATTTCTACCTTTGCGGGTCATTACAACTTACAAACTGCAAGCTCAAATTTCTTTTTAAAAATTTTATCCTTATTAGGGGCAGGAAAAATGGTTCAAGGGTTAAAACTCTGCCTCAAGCAAGCACAAGGTCCTGAGTTTGGATCCCAGGTCCCACATAAAAACACCAGATGTGGAACCAAGTTGTGGCCTGCACTTCCTGCCCTGGTGGGTAGAGCCTGGCAAATCTCAGAGCAAAGTAAAAAGGAGATAGAAGCAATCCAGGAGGATTCCTGAAGTCACCCTTGGTCCTCCACAGGGACACACAGTGCCCTCTGATACACACACACACACACACACACAGAGAGAGAGAGAGAGAGAGAGAGAGAGAGAAGAGAGAGAGAGAGAAGAGAAGAGAGAAATGCAAAATAAATAAAGTTAAATTTTTAAAAAATTACCTTTTTAATAATTTATTCTCATCCATTTTCTGGAATCACTGATTTCTTTCTTCCTAGGTTCTGTAATTTCCAACATTTAGAAAGCATGCACAATGCACGTGTGTATTAATGAAACTACCATTTGCACCCTCAGTGTACCATGGAGCTGTTCTTTTATGTTTTGACTGAAAATGCTTGTTGGTCTTTCTATAATAAACCTTATTCTGTCCTACATCACCATGCATATTTTATGGGCAGGATGTTCAGTAGATGTTTTTAGCTTTATTATTTTACTAAGCAATACCGTGATGTACCTAAGTCCAGTTGAAATTAGAGTAGAAGGTGACTTCCTTAATGTATTCTTCTACAGATACAGTACTTCTGGAACATAATGTGATTTGACTTTCCATTATAATCCTGAGGAGGAGCTGATAAAAGAGCAGATGTGCTAAGATTTATTTTTTTATATAGTATCCTTCTAAATGTTCTTTTTCCTCCTAATAATCTTGCCAATCTCTCATTGACTACAACTAGAAGGTATTTGTGAACTCACCTTATGTTTGGCAAAACTAGGAAAGGAGACATGCTAACTTATGTATTAGTAAAAAGTGATGTAATAGTTTCTCTTGTGTGTTGCTGTGAGAGAACATTCAAAGTCGAGCAACTTAAGGGAGAAAGGAGATTTATTCAGCTTATGTTTCCAGAGGTGAGATATAGTCTTTTATGGAGGATATGGCATGGTTGGAAGCAGAAGCTGGAGGAGGCCTAGGTCACTGCAAACATCTTGAAGGCTGAGAGCTACAAGACTCCTTGCTACCAAAGGAGACTTCTCCAGGAGGAAGGGTGGGACTCATCCACTTGGAGGCCTACCCAACCCCCCATGACTGCTTTCCTCCAGCAAGGCTCCATTTCTCAAAGATGCCATGACCTTCCCAAACACAGGAGACTGTGGGGAACACATTTCAACCATGACAAGTGGAGTGTGCCTTTGTGTCTTATGAGATAAGAGCAGAGATTAGAGGCCAAAAGAACTCAGTCATCTGCTTGACCATATAAAGAGGATTTAATGTGCCAAACATTCGGGATTGGTCCTCTTTGGAATACCAGAGTGTGGTAATTGGTATTGGCTTCTTCCATTCCCACTGTTCACCTTTCCTCCTTGCTCTGACCACCAGATAAGTACTTCAACCTCTTCAAACCTCACATTCCATGTTTATAATGTGAATGCAATATGCAGTGCTTGCTGATAAAACTGTTGAGAGGAGAATAAACAAAGGGTGAGCCTTTGCTCAGCAGGGGACTGGGTTACAATTCATCACTTATCAGCTCTGGGATCTTGTGAATGCTCCACAAATTCCAGGGCTTGTTATCCTGCCTCTAAATTAGAGATAATTAGTGGACCCATGCACCATTATGAGCACCAAATGAGTTAATATACAGCAGGTATTCTAGACAAGGCACAGTACAAACCATACCAGTGTGAACTACTCTTGACTTAATGTTTAGCTGAAGGCTTGCCATGTAATAAAGACTTACATTACTTGTTAATGCTCCATCATTACTAGTTGGGATGCCAGCAGTAATTTTCTTCTCTTTCTGAGATGTTGGAAAAACTATCTTTAATAGTCTTACAGGGTCTCTAGTAAGATGGTTCAGTGGGTAAAGACACCTCATTGTAAATCCAGTGACCTGAGTTGTCCTCTGCCCTTCTGATACACACCATGACATGCACATACCTGGTCTCTTTCTGTGCTTTTCAAAAATAACTTAAAGTTTTCCAAAGCTTTAACTTTTGTTATGCATGTGATTGGGTCTATTTCTTATGTAGGGATCTACATTTTTCAAGAAGATACGAGATATCTTTCGAAAGCATTTTTCTTGGCATTATTAAAGTAGCTACCTTGCCTATTCTAAAATAAACTTCGGATATAGGATGCTATATTCTAATATGTAGCAAAAATGTCACTAGAATAAAGTATTGCCCTTTGTGATGCTATATTCGAATATGTAATAATTAGTAACTTATCACCTATTGTCTTTTTCTTACTTTATTGAGGTATAATTGATGTATATATGTATATGTGTATGTGCATAGATGTACATATATGTGTATATGCAGTGCAGAATCATCACAGTCAACTTAATTACAATGTCCTTTTTCTATATGTTCACTTTCATCCTGAATGTACACAGATAAAGTAAATTCCTAGTAGACACCATATTGTTGGATCATACTTTTAAATCTACTGAGTTGCACAGTATGTCTTTTGCTAGGAAAATTTAATCTGTTTGCATGTAAACTATCTAGTGATTGGTAAGCACTTACTATTGCTGCTTTGCTCATTGTTTTCCAACTGTTTTATAGTTCCTTTTCCCTCTTTTTCTAAATTTGCTTTTGATTTGTGATGGTATGCATTGATTCCTTTTCTTTCTCTTTTCTGTGTCTGCTTGAAACTTTTCCTTTGTGGATGGTTCTCATAAGGTTTATGTAAGAGTTTACAGTTATAACAATCAATTTTAAGCTGATAATGACTTCAATTATGTACAAAAATTATACACTTTCTCTCACTATTTCCACCTTTATGCTATTGATATCACACATCAAATCTTTTTACATTGTATACCCATTGGCAAGTTATTCTAGTATACTTATTTTTAATACATTTAGTTTTTCATTTTTAAAAGATTTTTATCTTTTAAATTTTGTAATTAAAAGTCATGTGACAATTGAGGTATTAGAGTTTCTAAATTAAAGTTTAACTACATATTTATCTTTACTAGTCAGGTTCATCTTCACTAGTACTATTTCTGCTTTCATACAGTTAATTACGATACTCTCCTTTCAACTTATAAGACAGGTCTAGTGGGAATGAATTTTCTTAGCATTGGTTTATCTGGTTATATTTTTATCTCATTCATGTGTAGAGCAGAGCTTTGTTGGGTATAGTATTCCTAGTTGGCAGTTTTTCTTTCTGCATATGCCATATATTATCCATTTCCTACTGGCCTACAAAGCTGCTGATGAACAACCTTGCTAATATGATCAATGAAGTACCTTTGTATGTGTAAAACTGCTTCTTTCTTGTTGTGCCAAAATTCTTTGAATACCTTTTGAAATTTTGATTGTAATGTATTTTAGAGTAAGTTTCTTCGGGTTTACCTTCCTTAGAGTTTCATGAATTGGACTTTCATATTCCTCCTACACATGAGAATTTTTTGTAATTGTTTAAATAAACTGTCCTTTCTCTTTTGTTCCTTTCTCCTTCAAATCCTCATCTATTATGAAATTGTTATGTGTGTATGTGTGTGTGTGTGTGTGAGAGAGAGAGAGAGAGAGAGAGAGAGAGAGAGAGAGAGAGAGAGAAGCCCAATTTGCTTTCTTTATACTTCTGGATTTTCTTTTTGTTCTTTTGACTAGCTAAATTCAAATGGCTTGTTTTCAAGTTCACTTATTCTTCTGTATAATTCAACATGCTTTGAAGTTCCAGGTTGAAATTTTCAGTTGCATTATTGTATTAATTAGCCCCAGGAATTCTGTTTCATTCCTTAAAAATAATCAGAATATACAAGCTGACCTCCAACTTGGTATGTAGCTAAGGCTGGCCTTGAACTCCTGATCCTCCTGCATCCCTCCCTCAAATGCTTGAATTACAGCTGTGTGCCAACATTCTGAGTTTTTTCATTATTTTTCCATGAAATATTTCTTTATTAAACTTCCATTCTTGCTCATGCTTTATTTTTCTGATATCATTTTTATTGCCTACACATGCACCTCTGTATCTCACTGACCTCCTTCAAGATTTCTACTTTGAATTCATTTTCACACAATTCCTAGATCTCATCTCTGTGGGGTTGCTATGGAAAGAAAGCTTTAGTTTCCATTAATGGTGGATGTTTACCTGATTCCTTGGGAGCTTTGTAGCCTTGTGTATCTGAGAGAACAAATACTTCTTCCAGTCTTTACAGCTTTTTTTTGCAAGTAGAAATTTTCTACATTTGGTTCTGCAGGTTGACAGAATTGGCTCTGAGATTGCAGCAAAGGACGATTAGAACTATTCCTTGGAATTACTGCTAAAACTGTAGTGGGGCCAGAGCAGGCTTCTTATGAAGCCCTTGGAGAATATGATGCCTATGTAACCCTGGACAATCTACTACAATTTCCAAGGATCTTTTTCAGTTGAGTTCAAATCTGGACAATGGTTCATTTTGGGGTTCCTGGTTGGATTTACAGATAATGGGCTACTTCCTGTGAGGATGACTGTGATTTCAACCATATCTCTAGCATGGTTCTTGCAAAGTCAATGGACAGGTCCCTTGGTAAGGGAGAAAAATGGCCCCAATCCATGCTGAGAGGAGATATAACTGAGACAAAGGGATACATGACAGCTGATACCACAAAGCTAGAGTAAGGTCATAGGTTACTTCAGACTGAGTTTGTATTTGGGCTTATAAACATGACTTCTCTTAGACTCCTTTAAAGAGGTTGCTAGTGGAAGGATTTAGGGAAAATGGACTGTAGCTAGCTCCACAGAAGAATATGGTCTTTTCTGGATTTATAGCAAGGGTTGTCATCAGTAAATATATCATAATAGGCATAGGTAAGCATGAGTAGGTTTATATTCTTAAAATCATGTTCTCCAGTACTGGATTTCATCAGAATTTTATAATTCCCTATATGATGTTTTTGTTTATAGATGATTATATTATAGTTGCTTTGGATGACATGAGCAGAGGACCTTTTATTTAGCCACTTGTGTGATGTAATCCATCATCGTTTATTCTCATTTCTGATTATCATTAATTTCTTATTGGAGAAACCCTGTGGAAGGTTTCCAATTCCATGTCTGACATATCTGAGAGATGTTTCCATAGTTGAATGATCATAATAGCTGAAGAGCAGCAGGGACAATCAACTTAGTGATATAAAGCATGTGAGAGAATAGATGCTGGATTACAGAGGATTGCAGAAATGGGCACTGGTCTCCAGTCTAAGCTTTACATATTATTATGGTTTGGGCTCTTCTCCATTTGTATTGCTGTGTTGGAAAGGCTAAGACTGAGTGGTTTCTGTGTTTGTTCTTTAGTGCTGCACTTTGGTACTCAATAAGTGAGAAAAAGGAAGACAAAATTTTCAAAGGCTGTTGCTAGAGCTTCAAAATAGGCACTGGCTTTCTGGGCCATGAGATATTCTTCTACGTAGAACTTTGTGCATGTGTGCTTTTTTCCTGGGTAGAGGGAGAAGTCCATGGTATTTGTCAGGTTCTCAAGTGAACTACTTAGTCAAAACACACACATACACACACACACACACACACACACACACACACACACACACACACACACACCAAAAAATCACAGTCTAAATCACCCAGAGGAAAACAAAAAACAAAAAACACAATCTAGCCATAACACAGTAGATTTATATCACTGCCTTGTAGGACGAAAGTTTGAGGACGTGCTTTAAGACAGCCACCTAAACAACTAAACAATAAGATTTTACCTATGTGTTGGAAAGTGTATATTTATCAGGAACGTTTGTGCTTTGCAAGAACAAAGGCAAAATCTACTTTCCAGTCCTTTATCCACGTATAAATATATTCTATTCCATTTTGATGGCTACTCTTTACCTCAACATGCCATCTATCTCCATGAAGCTTTTTTCTCAAGTATTATTATCCCCATCAGCCTGGAATAGTGGTAGGTACAGTAAAATAAATTAGAAGCCTCTAACAGGAGTGAAGGAAAAAGAGTTTGTGTTTCTAAACATTCTCAGTGCCCTACATAGCATACATAGCTAAGGTTTAACAATTGTTCGTACCAGTCCAAGGAATTTAATTGGGTCGACTTGTCTTGGGGTGGATGAAGCCTGATTCATAACATTTCTACGAACAATTATAGCATATAGTGTTTAAAAATAAAATGTATGAGATGTTTTTAAACTGTTTTCTTAATTGCAAAAAGTCAAAGAAAATGGCCTTTGGGTATTTTAACAGAAGGATATGATCATTTGCAAAGGGCATGGATTCTTCAAAGATTTGTCCCCTCAACTACTATAAAGTATCAGTTCTAGTTAACAACTTAAAAACTGTGAAATGAATGGAACTCATCTCATTTCAGTGCAGCAATTAGAGCTCTTTTGGAGACGACATGAAAAAACTTAAATGTGGTTACTATAGTAGTAAATTGGTCTCCAAGAAAGCCTTTTATTTTCTTAGGGAAAAAATAATAAATTTTGATAATAGCATAACAACATGATAAAGAGAAGAATTCACAAAGAAACAAATACACGTGAGAACAAAAAATGATTCATAAGCAAATACTGCAGTGAGAGAAAATGAGAACAAAACAAGACTAAACCACTTGGGCAAGCAAATGGATGCCGATTTTAAAGAGTGAATTTTATTTTACAGTGTTATTAAAATGATGAGTGTTTTTCTGAATTTCCTCAGTGGCTAAGAAAATGGGATATTTTATTAAACAGAAGGAGAATTTATCTTGTGTAAGATATAGACATTAAACCCTACTCTAGCAGAGGAGCCCAGTAAAAGGGGGATTATTTTTAAGAGTTAGATTTTTAGGTTAGTATACATTATGGCAGACAGATGACTAAACTTATGGGAAGGCACAGGAAAGTTTTCTAATGCATGAACATTTTCATTACTGAGAAAATACTAGTTCAAGTTTTCAGTTTAATGAGTTTGAAGGTATGAATTAGCACTGTGTTGTACTTGGGTTTATTTGGCAAAATAAAGAACCTCATTACTTTTATAAAGATAAATTTACTGCCTTAAGATTAAAAGGAAGCATGTTTTTAGTGTTGCATACTTACCACTCTAGTATATCCAGTCCCCATGTATTTTAACCACTAAAATTTTCCTTTAAAATGATAGTTCTATGTGTTCAATGTAGGGACTTGTATATCCTAATAAGGTTAATGGACAAGAATGGAAATTTCTTATAAGAGGAAAGTAGACTAGTTTCATATACCTGTCTTCAAGTGAGTTGAAATTGCTAATAAATACACAGGGAGATGCTCCAAAGAATTCATTGGTACAGGGATAAAATGAGAGAGAGGAACGTTGAGAATCTTCTTTTCTATTTTTTTGTATAAGAATACGGTTCTACTGGCAAAATTATCGTACAAGTGGAATGTGTGAATGAAGTGGCTAGTAAATAACATGGACTATTCCCTAGCCATCGTGGACCCCTGTGTTTTGTCAATGGTTTGTTTCCACTGGTGTCTTGAGGTGAGGTGGGATAAGCCAGGTGGAAATATGAGATTTTAAGATTCTGTGATTGCTAAAAAGTATATCTTCTTGTATGGTATGCCTTAGCTGTCCAGACCACACACTAGGGGAAAAAAATAGGTGGGAAAGAGAGTAAGTATAAAAAAGAAAAATATAGGAAATATATTATACCCCTTAGAAATACTGAGTGGGTAAGTAGCTCTTCCTGTTTCTTGTGGGGTCTTTCCTTAGGGTTAATTTCTCCTAACACAGGATTGTAAGCCTCAGTGGACTGACGTATATTTCATCTCCTGAACTTCTGGTCAGTTTGCTTTCTTAGAATGCTGCTCAGGAGTTGCCATGAGGGACAAAGATGAAAGAAAGAAGATCAGCAAGAAAGGCTACGCTCCTCAAGATGTCACTGAGGAAAAGAGTAGTGCACTGTTTGTTTTTCCTCATGCCTCCTCAGACTTTTTGTTCTTTGGATCTCATTGAATATCACAAGACTATATGAACACTGGACAATCTCCATAGGCCATACTGCAGGAACAACATATCTTCACCAACTTCTAGGGTACAGTCAAAGGAAAAGAGAAAGGCCTTCATGTTCCATTTCAATCCACTGGAAACATCATAATCTCTTGATCAAGTTTCTGGAAATCTCACAGTCATCATAACTCCATTATGGGAGACATTCCCTGTGTATATGATTTGGGGCTCTGGTCTACATTTAGCTTAACCAAAGAAAATGCAATCAAATCTGGTTTTCCTATAAAGGTAGATTCTACTTTTCTTTGGAGGGCCTGACAATAAATATCTTAAGTTTTGTGGGTCACAAAATCTCTGTTTATCTCAGATAGCATAGAGAGAAAGCATCCTTAGCCAACATGCAAATGAATGTTGTGGCTGATGCATTACAAATCTTTATTTATAGACTCAAAAATTTGAATTTTATCTGATCATCACATGTCACCAAATACTCTTCCTATCTCTTTTTACCAGCCCTTTAAATAGGCCAAAAAAATCATTTTTAGCTCACAGGCTTTGTAAAAATATGAGGTAGTTTGGATTTGGACTCAAAATTGTTGTTATCTTTGATTGGTTCATTTATTCTGCTTATGTATTAAGTCCTGTATAGAACTCTTGGTTTATCCATATGCCATTCTCTTCTACGATGTCTTAAGTCACAAGGGAAAAAAATAATTTGCTTGGGAAAAGAAAACTTTCTAAATGCCCCAGGTAAGATTGCTAGTAAATGATTATACTTTAAGATAGCTTTTTCTCCCATATCTTGTCCTGCAGCCACCAATTCAGTCACAGCAAACCCAAACACAGATATATTATTTCTTCTCTCATTGTACAGAAATCAATAGGACTGATCACATAGGCGTGTACCCAGAGGAAAACAAAAAGTGACTTCTACTATTAAACATAAAGATAGTCAGTCCTCCAGGACACAAAAGGATAGAATGCTCAGAACCTGCCAGGATGAGATATGTACTGGGTGACAACCACACACATATCTCAAGACATAAGTGATCTCCAATGGAGACATTCTATTCCCTCCTGAAGGCTCTCAAAACTATTCTTTCCCTTGTTTTGATTGTCTGGTTCAGAGAAAGATTTAAGTAATTTTCAGGTCTTGTTCCTGATGCAGGGTGAATTTGAGACAACTTTCAGTGCCTGCTCCTGTGGAAGATCTGGACGTCCCATGAATACAACTATGACTTTTCCAGCTACCTGGGAAGGTATCATTATACAAGGCTCTGACTAAATCCAAGTAAGTACCTGTTTCAGTCCCTTTGGATTATTATAAAAATAGCAGAGTAATTGACAAAAAAAGAAAGAAAAAGAAAAAGTTCTCCATGCTAGAAAGTCTAACAGTAAGATATCAAGAGGATTTAGTATCTGAGGAGGGCTCCATTCTTCAAACACAGTACTTTCCTGGCTAAATTCTCTTGTGACAAAAGCAGCAAGACAGCCTCCCTCAACCTTTCATAGTCACATGTAATGTTGCCAATGCCACTCATGAAGGCTCTTCTCACATGATTTAATGACATCCCCAAAGTCTCACCTCTTAGCAGCATTACAACAGGCAAAGAATCTGTAACATGAATTTGGGTTGGAGGAGGCAACAAGCATCCAGACCATGGCAGTGACCAACTATTCAGGGACTGAAAGATTCTTCAGAATATCTGCTTCAGCCATGATAAAGGCTTGATTCCAAGCAGCACTAAGTTTGGGACAAGAAATTTCTCCAGAATATCCTCAAAATACTTTGCTTAATATTTTGCTGAAGTGCAGAGGAGGCTTTTGTTTTAGTCTGAGTGGGCATAAATGTTAGGCGAGCCCTCTGTCCATGTAAAGTATTCTGATAACATGAGCTTCTACTATGATCTTGCTTGGCAATATCATTTTATAAGCATGTCTTTTTCCTTCATTTATCCTGATAGCATGCATGAGTAGATCTGTTCATAGAATAGGCTTAGCTCCACTTTAAACAGCATTCAAATATCTTTATTTTTGCCCAAAGGTCCCTGAGAATGTGTAATTTCAGAAGAATCTTATGGGGATGTTTGACCAGGATTAAAAAATCATATAAAATATACTTTCTGGTGCCCAAACAAAAATCATATAACAAGTTGTGTCCATTCTAAAAATTTAGCTAATATGCAAAGCACATTTCTTAGCCTGTCTTGGTTTTGACCTACTTATACTTTTTCCTCCGTTGATGAGCTCAAAATTCAGTAATGAATCATTCAAGCAAGTATGAAAAATCAGTGAACTTTATGTTTGTGTATCCACAGGATTATGTATATAAAATTACTCATCACTTAACACTATATTTAGGCCTTGCATGTTAATCTCCCTGATTGTGGGGTAATCAATGTGTTAGTAATTCTGGAAGGTAAAAAATTCAACCTTGACTATAGCAGCGGAAATAGGAGTCATAAAAATGTGAAGCCGAAACTCACGGACCTTCAGTGTTAAGAGAGCAGACAAATATATTCTCTGTTTATGAAGCATGCATTTTTAGATTGGAGGTTAGCATTCCCAGCATTCTCTACAATATATGTGTGATTCTACCCTACACTGTGATTCTACTCTATGTTGATCTACAGGAAACCCTTCCTCTGCTCAGTAACGTCTCACAGAAGTACACTAGTCTTTATGACATGACACAATGCGGCACAGGTGAATGAGCAAGTCCCCTACCTGACTAGGTCAATGACCCGCTCTCTGGGTGCAGCACTGACTGGTTCATCATTAATCATTACAATTTGATCTCCTGGAATCAGCTTGCCTTCCGAGGGACCACCTGGAAACAGAAAAGAGCAGAACATACAAGTGAGAAGGGCTTTGGTGAGTCATCATGGGCAAATGATGCTTGCAACAAAAGCAAAACATACCCATATCTGAAGAGTCATTAGACATGTCTCAGGTCCAGGCTGCACGCTGCACAGTTGAATTGAAATCTCTAGAAATCACATGCAAGCATTCGAATTCGTCTAAAATTTTCTGGGAAGAATGGAAACTAGACTAGCAAAGCTTCTCACACGTCAACATGCTTTTAAGTAACCTGAAGATCCTGCCACTGTGTAGAGCTGCAGGATGAGATAATATATTGCTCATCGGGGCTAGTGTTGGTTATGATCAACAGACCATACTCTCTGAATATCGAGGCTTCTAGATCAAAGAAGTTGCCTCTGACACGTTGTCAACCAGCTGTGTCAATGCCTTGAAGCCAAAACTGCAAGAACTTGAATATGATTGGTTTCCAACAAAATTGCATTTATTTGATCATTTCAAGTATAGAGAGATCACACGTAACCAGTGTTAGGAAGGACTTAGAAAACTCTGTCTTGGGTTAAGTGCTGTTGGGGCAAGCTGAATGATGGGGGGATCTTCAGTGGATATAATGGTGACAGAAAGTGGGAGCAGGTCTATCACGATTATCTTAATAATTGCCTAAAAGACTAAACGAAGTAAACAGATAAAAATAGCAGTGTGTATGTGTGTATGGGGGGAGGGGGTATTTACATTAGCAACTGCAATTTACCAGTGAATACCCCTCCCATGCTCATGCAAGCAGCCCCAATTAAACACAATGAGTCACCAAAAATGTCTTGAAAGTAGGAGGGGAACTTGTTGGAAAGGATAAGGATTTGGCTGGAGTGTGAGGTGGATACAAAGGATGCAATGGGAGGGGTGAATGTGAACTGAGTACATTGTATGTATGATGTGATTTGATCTATGAAAGTACATGCATTGTGGAAGAGTAAAAAGTAGCATTGTGGAAGAATAAACAAGTAGCCTTGAATATTTTTTTGATAGTAGATATACTTGATTGGAAAAAAAGGAGCAATTCCTCATGTTAACTAATAGAGAAGCATCCTTGTTCAAATTTTTTGACGTTTGGAGAGTGTGTGGATATTTGAGTCTAAGTAATTACAGAGGAATCTTGCTTTTGGCTTGATCCATCATGCTTATAAAATGGCCTTGTTTGTAGGTAAGATTGTTCATGATTAACAGAAAACTCAGAACAATTAGTGAAGAGCTCTTGGATGTCGGACTGTTTTGCTCTTTCAGTTGGATTTCTGAAGAGAGAGGAAGGAATTAATGTTTGCTGGGCAGTAATTATACCCCAAGCATAATGTTTTACTTGGTGACCTCATTGAATACTGCAATTCCCTCCACAAAATGAGAACTGAGCTCATATTTTAAAGAATGGGCAGAAAGGTAGAACTGAATTTCAGATCTATAGATCCATCCAAGTTCAAAATGGCTTACTTATCTTATGAACTTACTCTCATAAAGAAAAATTTGTTGAAATGGTCTCTTGACACCTGAACTTACAACCACATCTGTGTGAAATACATGTCTGTATGCAAACAAAACCTCCAAACAAATATTTGGATTATTTTCACATGGAGATAGGTGCAATGACCTTCCAAATATTGACATGCTATTATATTATATACAATTTTCACTTTATTTCCAGCCACTAGAAGTGGATGATATATATAGTTGAAATGCTGGCTTTAAAAATAAACTCACAATTACTTTGCTTTATAATTGAAATTAACATTTCATGTTCTGAACAATTAACACAAAGTCATTCAGTTTATTCTCCAGCAATCTGGACACTTGTCACATGTTTCACTCTAGCTATATCATCAATATGTCTTCTTTCAGAGACACCTTAAACAGATGCCCATATCAGTGATAGAAAATATTCATTTCATACCTCTGAGAACTGAGATTCAGTGTTTGCCCACAAGGAATTCAGAATGTATTCTAACTATCAGATGATGTGCAAGCCGTGATTCCAATTCAGTCAAACAAATGGTTAGAAATCAAATGTCAGTCAAATACAGAAAAAAATGTTCAAAGTAACTATTTGAAGAATAGAAAAGAACTCTCCTGAGCAAACTACCCTTAGATCAACAGGATCTAACAGGATCAACAGGATTTGACTTATATTCTCATATTTGACTTACAGTTCTTGCTCTATTTTTTAAGGTAGGGTCTTGTTATGTAGGCCAAGCTGGTCTTGAACACACTATGTAACCAGATGGGTTATAACCCTGCATCAGTCTCCTGAGTGCTGGCATTAAAGGTATGAAACATCAAACAGTTGATCTATGCTTTTTGATCATATAGGAATATTCTCGTTTAATTGAGAACATGAATCAAGAATTCTGGAAGAGGTAAAACACAAACTTTCCAAAATATGAAGAAATGATATCCGTCAGAGCATTTTTAATGCCCTTCACTCTGAGGACTGAGTAGTCTATTATAACAAAATGTGGTCACATTGTTCATATCAAATGGGATGTGAATAGAGTCATTTTTACGATAGTTTATTTGACAACATTTTCACTCACAAAATAACTGGAAGTAATATACTTTGATCTATGATTTCACTTCTTTTCTCTTCTTCTCAGAAATGTTTTAGCATTTTTGAAGCTAAGGAGAGTTCAGGGTGCAGAAAAGAAGAGGTGGAAGGATATATGGGGCAGTACAAGAAAATGCAAAGCAGAACTTGAATTTCTGTCAGGTCCTGAGAGGTAATCAAAGTATGTGTCTTTTCAGTTCCTAGAACTTTGGAGACTTTTATAACCAGAGATCTTATACTATCCCACCATAACAAACGTTATATTCCCATTTTGAAAAGAATGTACAAGAACATCTTCATATAACATGTTAGATATAATACATAATATGTGTGTTCACAGAAATATACTGTTAAACAAATTCTCTTTTTCCATGTGAATAATGGTTTTTTGTGATAGGAAATTAAGTTTGTTGTTGCTGTGGTGTAGCATTCTTGTCTACACTATGATTTTGCACACATGAGGAAACACACATATTATTCTTTTATAATACAAATGAACACATTTTGAGAATATAGTTCTCAACTGTATCAGGCTCAGCAACCACAGAGAGAACAAAATGCTATTCATGTTTAATGAAGTACAAAGTTGCGCAGACAGAGTTAGAAGTTGTGTGGTGAGATAGTGGTTAGAATGGAAAGCAACACTCTTGGCACAAATCTGAAGTGGTCAGTTGTACTTGTGCTGCTTGCCTTGCATGTTATTTCAAAACAATTAAAAATTAAAAATTTAATCAACTTCGAAAATCTTTATCAGCTCACTAGCTGACTTCTGCTTCCCTTCACTAACAAACTCAATGGCCACATATTTGAGAGTTCAGTAATAATAATAAAGATTACTTATGGAAGGATCAATATGTACCTCTCTGTAGTTGGATCCTATGACGATCTCTGTTATATGGATAACACATATGAAACTACATTCATCTGAAAATGGGGAACATATATATGAAAATACCTAGCAGGAGAAAAAGGTGGGACTCAAATTTGGGCAGTCTGATGCCAGAATTAATGTTCTTAAGTGCAGGACTACCACGGAACTCTGTCACTGATTTGCAAACTCCCCAGAGCAATGACAGGAAAGAGAAGTTTCTTTTGTCTAAACATAAATCAAAGTCGTCCCAAAAGCACCTTGTTCCCAGAAAGGGAAAGTCAGCTTACTTCAGACAACTGCATCATAATCTGTTGGACTCAACTGTGCTGATTGTGGGACATGTTTATTTTCATAAAGTGATTGAGATAAAGGCTGTTACCATCTTGCACCATCTTGAGATTTTTAACATGTACCAGTCAGCATCTGTTGGGTAACAAACCATTCCAGCATGGTGCAATAATTACCTCTTCTCAAGCTTGGGGTGTTTAGGATGACTACAGCCAGGCAGATTCAAGCCAGGCTGAGTTATTTAACTCAACTTCAAATTAGGCTGTTCTTAACTCCAGGCTGTAGGTCAGCTTGGGACTGCCTCAAGGTTTATTCTGAGGCTGAGATTGAAGCAGCAGTAGTCACCTTGGGCAAACATTCCTTCTACATTCATGACAAAAGCCTAAGAAGCATGTTGAAGTGTACAATTATCGTGAGTATCTGTTTGTGTCCTCTTTGCTGATATGCCATTGGCCCAGTGACTTGATATATCCCAGGAACAATATGTCAGGGAAATATAGTCTACTTAGAGTAGAAAGGATAAAGTATGCTTTTAAAAATAGTTCAACTGCCCCCAATGACTAAATTGTACTATGTCTTGAATGCCGTTTTGTGGCTTTCCACTAAGGTATTCATCCATAGTACTTATATATTCATATACTCAGGAGAGGCAACAAGATTGCAAGCGATGAATCAGTGTTTTCTCTGAGTCATGTAATAATGATGGATTTGACAATTACAAACGTACTTTGAAGGTGGGCATAGTAATACATACCTGTAAATTCAGCCTGGGAGACTGAGGCAGGAGAATTGCCCTGAGTTTCAGGTGAGCCTGAGCCACATAGCAAGGTCCTGTCTCAATAAAAACAATCAAACAAATAAGAAAAAAGGAACCCATGTTGATGAGACATTTATACATCCTTCTGCCACTCCATGTAGGTACTCAGAATGTCCTCTAGACATTGCAGCCTGACCATTCATTGATTAGTTGTCATTCAGGTGAGTGTGGCAGGTAGTCTCATCAGACCATTGTGTGAGGTTGGATTCTTACCTGGGGTTACAGAACGGACGACCACTGGCTTTTCACTCCCTGCCACAAAACCAAATCCCAGGACAGGATCTCTCCTCATCTCCACCTTTCGGGGAGCTGGAGGGATGATTTGGCAGCTCTCAAACCGAGGGTCATCAAATGGGATTGCCTGTGTCATGTGACTGTGGAAAAAGAGAAGGGAGTCAGCAATGTGAGAACTTGGCTTGGATTTAGAGAGCACGTGCTATTTTGAAACCTATTCTCTCTGGTAGAAAGTGGAAAAGATCTAGAGACTCATAGTTGTCTTTCAGTCTCTGGGTTGTTTCTTGAAAGCTCTTGATCTATTTCTGCCCAATGCTAGGCCTTTGCAATGGCAGACATTCTAACGTGGAATGCTTGTGTGAAAAATATCTACATGCCTCACCCTTACCTCTGTCATAAATCACCATCTTATAAAGGCTGACTCTAGCATACTATTTTTGATAGTTTCCCTGTTCTCTCACACCACCAGACCTCTTCTGATCTCCATTCCACAGCACTAGTCACCTATGAATGTTGAATACATTTATTTTTTATGATTATTTTCCATCTTTTGCTCTCTACACTAGAACACATACTCTAGGAAGACAAAAAACTGAGTAGTTGTATGTGTGTGTCCTGGGGGTCATCAAGGCTTAACCTGCTCTCTTGAGAATGGCACATTAGCATTTGAAATAAACAGCTGACAGATTCCTCATTCTAGTAGTTGAGTCTGACTCTTGTTTGTAGACAATGGCAGGCAGATTCCTCCCTCTGTGAGTTGAGTTTGCCTCCTATCATAGTTGGGCACAGGTGTCAACTTGACAGTTGAGGGTTTGAGCTCTGGGCACATTTGTAGAGAATTAGTGGTTGAGTTAGGCCTAGAGCAGACCTGCAGGAGATGGTCTAGCTGATGGGGAAGGTCCAGCCTATGGTGAGTGGGATTAGGCCCTGGAATAAAATACAGACAGCAGGTTGAGAGAGTTGGCATCCTTTTGTATACTTGGACAGACATGCTGGTCTGGTAAGTAAGGATCGTCCCTCTCTCAGCCATTACATAGAGATGGTGCAGCCAGCTCCCTCAGCCTCATTGTTGGTGCATGTTCTCCCATACAGTCCATGCAAGCTGACTGAGAACTGTAACGGGACTGTAATAAGGATATAAACCCCTTGTTCCCTTAAGCCATTTGATGATCATTTATCAGCAACCATGCAGGCGAACTGCAACACCTCCTGTCTGTTCTTACTGCTGTTCTTCTCAGAACTGGCAAGCCTAAAACTTCTCCCTGCAGTTTCTTCCCTATGCATTTAAGACCATTAGATATGTTAATCCAAAGATCACAAGATTGTGCACGTAACCAGGTAACTCTGCTTTGAGACATTCATTGTCCATTCCCTTTGAGCAACTAAGTGTCATGCCTCCTTTTAACTCTACCTGGAGACATCATGTTTGGTCCCTCACAGCAAGTAGATGTCACTTCTGCCTTTTCTTTGCTAGCCTAGAAGGTATATATTTAACATAAACCTATAAAGAATTTGGTCCTGTTGTTCTTTGATTTTTTTCCCTATGAATACTCAAACACACTACAATAAAATTGGCTTAGATGATGAAGGATATCCTAAGCTCCCTCTGACTGATGCCTGATCAATTCCTACCTTTTCCACTTCTGTTTCTTACATGTAAGTCTGGGTTTATGCTGGTTCCTGGGCCTGGTAGTGTGTGTGTGTAGAGTTGGGGATGCAACTCAGTACCTCATGAATGCTAGGCAAATATTCTACCACCAAGCTACTGGAACTCTATCCCCAGGAACTTACGTTCACTGATTTATCTCAGGTACTTGGAACAGTGTCTGGCACATATCAAGTTATCAATAAATGAATGAATTAATAAATAAGAAAAAGTTATTATTTCTTTGCACAATGTCATAACATTACAACCAACATGTTGAGAAATGAGTCTCAGAAGTTGACAGACGTTTAAGAGGTAATGTTCAAGGCATCTGAACCCAGTGAAATTAAAGAAATGAAGACTATTTTAGAGGCAATGGGCTAGCCTGGTGCCAGATACATTCTTTGTCCCAAAGAAGCTGAAAATTTAGATCTTGACTTTTATTTTCAGGAAAGAGTTTTGAATGAGTCAAATTAATCATTTCACTAACACTCTGACTTCTGAAGTTTGATCAAAAATCGAAACTATAATATCAGACAGCATTCAGAAATTCTCCAAAAGCTCCTGACTTACTGAAAAACACACAGAATGAGATAGCAGAGCCTACCCTGTTATCTGCATTTGTCCGATAAGGAAACGCACATCAAAATTATGCCATATTGTTGCTCATGACCCACGGTTGGGAGATCAGAGAGTCACATCAAAGACCTGCTCCCACGACTACTAATGAAGTTTTCATTCATGCTGACTGATCAAGTAGCCTTCAGTCAGGGAACAGTGATTAAACACTAGAAATCTCCTTCAAGCAATATTAGCTGATCTCAAAGACATGGGCATAATTCATTTCTTTCTCTTTACTTTTACTTAACAGATAAAAGAATATGATTTTTGAAATACATTGGATGCTGCTGCTCTATGTGACATCTGGACAACAGATTGTCCAAAAGTAAGAGAGACCAAGAAGAGCCATTGTCCTGCTTAATGAATTATTCAACCAAGACCAATGACAACTCATCAGGATTTGTCCATAAGGCATGTATCACTATCTAGAAAAAGATAATTTTAAAGTCCCTTTTATTTTTATTTTTTATACATTTTTATTATTATTTCAGCTCATACAAACTTAATAGGTACACCAGTTCCCTCCCTCCCTCCTCCTCCCCCTGAATCCCCTGCTCCCCCTCCCCTCACCCCTCCCTCCCCATCCCCCAGTGCTTCCCACCCCAATTCCCAGAGAGTCCTTTCTTGTGCATCCCTGATTCTCCTCTGGACTCTCCTCTCCGATGACGTACAAGGACCCAGTGGCCTTTCTCTGAACCATTTCCCGTGTTCCTCTTAAGTATAGGAACACTGCTGTGGCTGCAAATCCCTTGCCTCCAAGGATCCTGGTGCCTTTAGCAGATGCTAGACTTTGTGAGGTCAATAGTGTGTTGGACATTGCGCAGGGCATGCAAAGTCCAATTGTGATTGCTTCGGCCCTAACTTGTGTGGAGTATCTTGCAAATCATTGCTCCTCCCATCCTTTTGCTCTTACACTCTTACCGCCCCCTCTTCCGCAAATGTCCCTGAGCTTCAGGATGGGGAGAGATTAGTCTGGCCTAGTTCTAGGTGGTTGATATAGAGTCTCTGAAGTTCTGGATTGTGGTTTGTTGATTTTCTTTTGCAGTTTTGTTGCTCCTGTAATGCCCTTCACTCCATCGTGATGGGCACTGTATGTCACCCCCTATGAGTGTCTCAAGGTGGGCCAGGTGGGTTTGGTACTAGGAGCCACCTATTAGGGAGTACATACGGTGCTTAATTTTCTGGGTTTGGGATACTTCACTTAATATAATTGTTTCAAATAACATCAATTTCCCGGTAAATTCCAGTAATTCATCCTTTTTGATAGCTGAGTAGTACTCCATTATATAGATGTACCACAGTTTCCTTATCCACTCATCAACTGTTGGACATTTGGGTTGATTCCATGACTTTGCTATTGTAAACAGTGCTGCTATGAACATGGTCGTGCTTGTGCTATCGAGGTGAATCTCTGCTGTATGGGGGGTTATTCCCAAAAGTGGAATAGCAGGGTCATATGGCATTTCAATCTTTAATTTCTTTAAGAATCTCCAGACAGCTCACCAGAGTGGCTGTATGAGCCTGCATTCCCACCAGCAATGTAGGAGAGTTCCCCTCTCTCCAAATCCTCTCCAGCATTTGTCGTTGTTTGTATTGTGGATTTTCGCCATCCTGACCGGGGTGAGATGATATCTCAGGGAAGTTTTGATTTGCATTTCCCTGATGGCTAAAGAAGTGGAGCATTTTTTAAGATATTTGTTAGACATTTTAATTTCATCCCTGGTAAAGTTGCTTTTAAGTTCCAGGGACATTTTTTAATTGGGCCATTGGTTTCCTTGGTGTTTAGTTTTCTAAGTTCTTTGTGTACTCTGGACAGCAGAGTTCTATCAGATGTGTGGTTAGTGAAGATTTTCTCCCATTCTGTGGGTTGCTTTTGAGCTCGTGTTACAATCTCTTTATCTGAACAGAAGCTCTTTAATTTCACAAGATCCCAACTGTTGAGAGTTGGTAGCAATGACTGTGCCACTGGATGTCTGTTTAGGAAATGTTGGTCTAGCCCAATCAGCTTGAGGGAGTTCCCTATCCTTTCAACTATGGTTTTTATAGTCTCTGGCCTGATATCAAGTTCCTTGATCCATTTGGAATTAAGTTTTGTACATGGTGACAAGTACGGGTCCAGCTTAATCTTCTGCATGGAGAGATCCAGTTTTGCCAGCACCATTTGTTGAAGATGCTGTTCTTTTTCCATTGGATTCTTTGGGCCCCTTTGTCAAAGACCAAATGGCTGTAATTTTGTGGGCTTATATCTGGGTCTTCAATCCTTATCCATTGATCTGTGTGTCTATTTTGGAGCCAGTACCAGGCTGTCTTTATAACTATGGATTTGTAGTATAGACTTAGGTTTGGTATGGTAATACCTCCAGCAGTGTTTTTGTTACTCAGGATTGTCTTTGCTATCCTGGGACTTTTGTGCCTCCATATGAACGTTGAGATTGTTTGGTCAACTTCTTTGAAGAATTGCTTTGGAATTTTAATTGGTATAGCATTGAATTTGTATATTGCCTTTGGTAGGATGGTCATTTTTATGATGTTGATTCTGCCAATCCAGGACCAAGTGAGGTCTTTCCACCTTCTGGTGTCTTCTGCTATTTCTTTCTTTAGAGTTTTAAAGTTTTCATTGTAAAGGTCTTTTACCTCCTTGGTTAGGTTTATACCAAGGTATTTCATTTTTTAGGGGCTATAGTAAATGGGATTGTTTCTCTCAAGGCTTTTTCACTTCTTTCATTCTGGGCATATAGGAAGGCCTCTGATTTTTGCACATTTATTTTGTATCCTGCCACCCTGCTGAACTTCTCAATTAGTTCCAGGAGCTTCCTGGTGGAGTTTTTGGGATCCCTTAGGTATAAGATCATGTCATCTGCAAATAGGGATAGTTTGACTTCTTCCTTGCCGATTTGAATCCCTCTTATGTCCCTTTCTTGTCTTATGGCTTCAGCTAAGACTTCAAATACAATATTGAATAGAAGTGGTGAGAGTGGACAGCCTTGTCTAGTTCCTGATCGAAGTGGGATTGCTTCCAATTGTTCCCAGTTGATCATAATCCTTGCTGTGGGCTTGTTGTATACAGCTTTTATTATATTGATAAAGGTTCCTTCCATTCCTACTGTCTCTAGCGTTTTGATCATAAAAGGCTGTTGGATCTTGTCAAAGGCTTTTTCTGCGTCTATTGAGAGTATCCTGTGGTCTTGGACTTTGGACTGGTTTACATGATGAATTACATTTATTGATTTGCGTATGTTGAACCAACCTTGTGTGCCGGGGATGAAGACTACTTGTTGTCCGTGAATAATCTTTTTAATGTGTTTTTGAATCCGATTTGCTAAGACTTTGTTGAGAATCTTCGCGTCTGTGTTCATCAGAGAGATCGGCCTATAGTTTTTTTTTTAAGTGAATCTTTATTAGGTTTTGGGATTAGGACGATATTAGCTTCATAGAAGGAATTTGGTAGTGCTCCTTCCTTTGCTATTTGATGGAACAGTTTAAGGAGTATTGGTGTTATTAACTCCTTAAATTTCTGGTAGAACTCTGTGCTGAATCCATCTGGTCCAGGACATTTTTTGGTGGGAAGATTTGAGATTACTTCTTCAATTTCTTTATATGTTATAGGACTATTTAAATAATTTCACAACTTCCTAATTCAATTTAGGTAAGTTGTGTTTACTTAGAAATTCATCCATCTCTTGTGTGTTGTCAAACTTCACAGAGTATAAGTTTTTGAAATATGATGTTATAATTCTCTGGATTTCTTGGGTATTAGTAGTGATAACTCCATGTTCATTTCTAATTTTGTTAATTTGAGTTTTCCCTCTCTTGCTTTTGGTTAATTTAGCTAGGGGTGTATCAATCTTATTGATTTTTTCAAAGAACCAGCTTTTTGACTGGTTGATTTTTTCTATCATTTTCTTAATCTCGATTTCAGATATTTCTCCCCTTCTTTTGCCAATCTTCTCTCTTCTACTACTTTTGGGATCAGAATGCTCTAGTTTCTCTAAAGCTTTAAGCTGCATTGTTAAGTTGTTTATTTCTGATGTTTCCATTTTTTTGATATAGGCATTAAGAGCTATGAATTTACCTCTTAGAACAGCTTTCATTGTGTCCCAGAGATTTTGGTAAGTTGTATTTTCATTATCATTCACTTTCAGGAAATCTTGAATTTCCTTTTTAATGTCTTCCTTTATCCAGTTCTCATTCAGCATCATATTGTTAAGTTTCAAGGAGTTAGTGTATTTTCTCTTGTTTGTTGTGTTTTGGATGTCCAGCTTTAGGCCATGGTGGTCTGATAGGGCACAGGTTATAATTTCAACTTCTTTGTATATGTGTAGATTCGTTTTGTGGCCCAATATGTGATCTATTTTGGAGAAAGTTCCGTGTGCTGCTGAGAAAAATGTGTATTCTTTGGTGCGTGGATGAAAAGTTCGATAGAGATCTGTAAGGTCCATTTTTTTCAGGGTTTGATTAAGGTCCAAAGTGTCTCTTTTAAGCTTTTGACCTGTTGATCTATCCCATGTTGAGAGGGCGGTGTTGAAGTCCCCAATAATTATCGTTTGGGGGTTGATTTCTTGCTTTAGACGCTGTAGGGTTTTCTTAATGAATGTGGAGGGGCCCGTATTGGGTGCATATATGTTCAGTATTGTGAAGTCTTCCTGGTGAATTGTACCTGTGACTAAAATGTAGTATCCATCCGTGTCTCTTATAATTTTCTTTGGTTTGAAGTCCACTTTGTCTGATATCATAATGGCTACCCCTGCCTGTTTTCTGCTTCCATTTGCTTGTAGAATTGTTGACCAGTCTTTTATTTTTAGGGCATGCCTATCTTTTGTGGTGAGATGGGTTTCCTGCAGGCAGTAGATTGATGGATTTTGATTTTTAATCCAAATTTGTAATCTGTGTCTCTTGATCGGTGAGTTAATTCTATTAATATTTAGTGTTATAATGGAGAAACTATTTTTAATTCCAGACATTTATTGTGTTTAGTAGTTTTTATAAGTATATTGCTTCACTTTTAATGGTGTTATGCTTGCTTTCTGTTCTCCTGGATATGCCTGTTTTTTTTCTTCACGATTGAGTATCATTTCTAGCATTTTTTGAAGGCCTGGTTTGGTGGACATGTATCCCTTCAAGTTGTCTTTGTGATGGAAGATTTTTCTTTCTCCCTCGATCATGACTGATAGTTTTTCAGAGTAAATCAGCCTGGGTTGACATTTTTGCTCATTCAATACTTGAAGTATGTCTCTCCAAGCTCTTCTTGCTTTTACTGTTTCAACTGAGAAATCATTTGTTATTTTAATAGGTTTACCTTTAAAAGTGACTTGTTTTTTCTCCCTTGAAGCTCCCAGCACCAGTTCTTTATCTTGAATGTGGAGTGTTTTGACTATTATTTGCCGTGGCGATTTTCTATTTTGGTCATATCTGTTTGGGGTGTGGAATGCCTCTTGTATATGGATGGGCCTCTCTTTTTTTGTATGAGGAAAGTTTTCCTTGATGATTGTTTGAAAAATTTCCTCAGGGGTGGTATTTTGAGATTCTTGCTCTGGTATTCCATGAATACGCATGTTAGGCTTCTTCAGGGTGTCCCATATCTCCTGAATATTTCTCTCAAGTATCTTTTTGGCTTTAATAACCTCTTCCATTGAGCTGGTTAATACTCCCACTTTATCTTCAAGGTCTGAAATTCTGTTTTCTGCTTCGTTAGTTCTGCTGCTAAGACTCTCTGTGGAGTTCTGGGTTGAAGATAACTTGTCTTTTAGCTCAGTTTTAAACTCTGCTTGAGTCTGCTTTAACTGCTCTATGCCAGTTTTTGTTTCTTGCACTGTTTTTCTCAACTCCTCCTAGTGTCTGTTGTGTTCCTCTTCAAAGCAATTGATTCGATTATTTAATTCCTCCCGGATTTCCTCTTTCATAATATTGAACATGGTAATGATCATATTTTGAAGGTCGTTATCCTGAGTCAGGTTTTCTTGGCCATTTTCCATGGGTTTGTTCTGGTTGGAGTCTAACATTATGGGATTAATTCCTTCAGTGGAAGATTTGTTTACTTGAGTGTTGTTTCTCATGGATTTGCACTTTGATTTTGGCATTGTCGTTTTAACTCTTAAGATCTTCTTTCAATTTCTGTGCGTTTTTCACTAAACTGAATTATTTGCCCTGGGGTGTTGGGGGTGGGCGGAGACAGAGCTTACCTAGGTCGCGAGGTGAGGCCCGGCTGGACCGCGCACGTGCGTTCCGGTGGCGGAGTGGAGGGAAGGGAGTTAAAGTCCCTTTTAAACAGAAAGCAAGCTTTTTTCCAGTGTGATTGCTTGTGATCCAGAACACTAAAGAAAAGAGAGCTAATGCTCATCTTGATTATAGTTCAGCCTTAAAGATCTTCCTATGACGCAAGCTGTTTGACCCCATCCATCTGACTTTGCAAGGGCTCCGAGATGAAAATAACACACAAGAAAGGGGCAGGAACAAAGAATATGTGTGATCTGTCAATTTTCTCTTGGAGCGGTCATTGGCAACTTAAATTAGAATATTTAAAACATCTGTAGTTTGTTTATCCTTTTTCTACTAAGCAATAAAGTCATAGTATTTAATGTAATACATCATTCATTGAATAATGATTACACTATTGTATAATTATAGTATAATGACATGACATTTATTAAACATTAATTTCATGCTAAACATTGTTTGCTCTAAATATGTTCCATATGTTAGTTTGCTTAAACATTCAAAACAAATCCATAATTCACTCATTTATTTATTTTAGTCAATCTATTCAACACCCACTGCATTCTCTGTTCTGGGGTACAAGAAAAAATCAAGCAGACAGAAATAAAATGCTCGTGCTAGTATTCAGAGTCAGAAAAAACTATTCAGATAGTAAAATGCATGGTATACAATGTCATGATAAATACCAAACAGAAAAGTGCCGGCACTGCCCAAGAGTTCTCCCAGAACCTGGTCAACACCTGGGGAAAAGGGACCATGAAATGTTACGGTCTAGAGTGCAATGTGCCTGGTGAGAGAGAACACACTTAGTGAGAGCTAGAAATCAATATTAGGTGGGCTAGAGGCTTGGAGTAGTGACAGAGTGGTAAAGCAGAGATGCTGGGGAGCCCATATTGCCCAAGTTCTTATACCTACTTAGTCTTTTGTTCTGTCAGAACTAGGAAGCCACTGGTTCTGCATGTTGGCAATGTATTCAGATACTGTGCTGACAATGGAGTGGGGAACTATATATATGGGAATAATGGGGCCCACAAGGGATCGTGATGACTTGGACTGGGATGAGCGTGACTGAGGTGGCAGAAATTGCTGAGCTTTTTCTTCCCTTTGCCCCCATTTTCATGTTTCTGTTTGCCGGATTTGTGTGTGTAGATGTTTTCATGTGGGTGGCAGTAGGCATGTATATATGAGTGCATGTAAAGATCTGAGATTGTTATCAAGAATCATCCTTATTTGCTTTTTCACCTGTTTTGAGTCTGTGACTTTTATAAACCCATAGCTCACCTGTAAGATTGGTCTGACTACCCAGCTTGCTCTGGGGACTCCAAGTCTCCTGCTTCCAAGATCAAAGTTACAGGTGGGTTACCACACCATACATTTTTTTTTCTTTGTGAAATCTGTGAATCTAAACTCTGATCTTCTTGCGTCAACCACTGAGCCATCTTCCCAGTCCCTGTTGGGCTTTTGGTATAGTAAAAAGCCATTCTGAGAGAGCAGGGGTTGGCCTTCTGACTCTGGAACCTTCTCCAGACACATGCTTCTCTCCACGAGGAATGACCTATGAGTATACTATCTCACATACCTACCGCATAGGGAATGTTTCTAAATGCTCAGCTGAAGTGTGAGTATGAGAACTGGTATGGTGGTTTCTTTGCAGTAAGACTTTGAATTTTTTTTAAAGTTCACAGAATATTTAGAGCCAGATCTTCTGGTTTCAAGTCCTACCCCCAGTAGTTCCTAGCAGTGTGACCAACATGAACATCTTCATCACTTCATTCCTCATCCAGAAAATCATGACAAATGACGACAATCTCAAAAGATATTTGAGGAAAGTAAAGAAATGTATATAAAGCCCCTGCAAAAAAAAAAAGCCCAGTAAGTATTCCAAAAATAATTAGTTCTCATTTTCATCTCTGAAGATCAGTGAATGGAATGGAAGATGTTACAGACAAGATGAACTCATTCAATCATAAAATATGAAAACAAACCTAGCATTTCAAGCACTTGCAAGCTCAACTCTCTTGGCAAAACACCTCACAAATCTTAGGTAAACTCCAAAGCTCTCAATGCAAAAACATTGCTATCAAAGGCAATGACACAATAAATACAAATGCAACTTGATAAAAACAAGGGCACAATAGAATAAAAGAATACCCAGTAAAGTTAAGTGTTCTCTAACCATGCCTCTCAGTACCGTTAAGCAAAGTCCTGGTGATTGAACTGGAGTAGTGAGAATAATTTTATGTACTAACTGCTCTGAATGAGGGCTAAGCCAGGTGTGAGTCTTCCCCCTGAGGTTGCCATTAAGAATTTTTTAATGTGTTAGGGAGTTTTTTGGTTCCCTCTGTTTTGCTTGCACATTGAGGAAAACCTTCCAAGAACATTATCATTTTTCTTGCTCAACAGGTTACCTTTTTGAAATAAATTATCTAAAAGCGATCCATCTGTCTCTTTCCCACCAGACAGAGCCCTCCTTTGCGCTGCCACACACCACGAAGCATAGTTCTTTTCTTTGTACTAAGGCAAACTCTTTGGGGCCCTAAAGTTGTGAGAATTTTTTTTTGCAAAGATGTTTGAGTCCTTTTACAATGTGCTGAAAAGCTCTTTTCTTTGTTTACTTACTGAACATGCTTCAATGAATTTCAATGCTGATAAGAGAAGAATAAAACTGATGAGTAATATAAACCTCTGTCCTCTGCTTCAACCTCCTTCAACAGGTACATATAGATATTTCAGGAATCCATGATATGAAAATAGAGTATACAGCTCACCATGGAAAATGTGCCCAACAAGGTTAATTGAACAATCTTGCTGTTTCTGATCAATCTCATTTCTAAAGGAACTATGGGAATCCTGCTACCACATTCCTTGTAATAAACAGAAAAGGTCTTTCTTAAATTCTTAGAATTTTTCATCCTTAGCAACAATAAAGAAATTACAAAGGATCCCAAGTCATTTCTTGGTTTGGATATACTTATTAGAGTCAGCAAGATACTTTTTGTGATGATGTGCTGAGTGAGAAGATTCTAGAAGGAAGAACCATATTTAGAAGCATCACCCTTGGTGTGAACATAAAGGAGTCTGGGTACATAGTGGCAGGTGGGTTATTCAGGTGCTAAGTCAAACATTATGGGTTATAAATAGATATCCGTGTCTGAGTTTGGACTGAGAAGGTCACCAACAAGAATGTCCAGTGGTAATTTCAAGAGAACAGCAGTCATCAACATATGTATTCTATTTTTGTCTCCGTCTTGGGAGTACTTGTCTGTGTGGCAGGCCAGCTTTGTCTTCTTTTGCTCCCTAACATGTAATGTCTCATCAGATGCCAACTTTCTTTCCAGTGTCTTCCACTGCACTTAGTGTGATTTCTCCATGCCTCCACTCTGCTAATCTCCCACTGTCCAAAGCATGTGACATGGCTGAGGTCAGATATGGCAAATGAAAAACATTTGTGTCTTTGGCATTTGTTCTTCCTGCTTTGTCATCATCGTTAGAAGAGCTTCTCAGTGGAGCTGCTACCCCTTCTGCCTGGTCTCAAGAATACACTTAAGAAAAACAGAGCAGTGGTCCACACTCCATTAAAGACAACAACAACAATGGTATCTGGGAGGCATAGCTCCTAGCTTACATTAGCCTTTTCAATGTGGTATGATAAATAATGATCATTTGATAGCACTATATTGGGAGATGCTTATTAGGACTCAAAAGTTCACTTCTACAATGTGGTATCTAGTGCTTTCAATAGCGTTCAAAAACTCAGGAGGTCTGCATCCCCAAAGGAATCCTTCCATCAAAACTACTCATGGAAAAACAGGTTACCATGGACTATGACAGCAGATATTTCCAAAGGGAACTTCTCCTTTGATTAGAACTTTTGCCATGGTTACCACAGGAACCCATGCTCTATTTATTGGGGCTTTTCCACATCCCTGAAAGGTCTAGAACAAGGATAGTTCTCAATTCGAATGTCTATGATGGGCACAAAATGAAAAGCTTTGATGAAAAATGCCAAGCTAAACAAATCAGAGTCCCTTGGAATTGGAAAAAACTATTTACCAAATTGGAAGGAACAAACAAGCAACGTATGGTTATTAAAGCTGACAGATTACTACAGGAAAATTATGAGGTAGATAAGACCTCATGATTGGTTTCCAGCAAGTTACAATTATGACAGTGTGTTCAGCAAGATAATACACTGAAAATGTTTTGTTGGTTCTTTCTTCAGTGAGGCCTCTTCAAGATCTAAAAAGGGGGGCAGGTATGTTCCAGTCCCTGCCTTAGGAGAGATGTTATTATCAGGTCTTAAAACAAAAACTGACTGCATGACATTTTTTCCTGATTTGACTTTCCTAAAAGGCATAACAACTTGGTAGTAGAAGACCCCAGCAAGTTGGCAGAAACTTTATATCTTATTAATAAATTTATTAAATTAACATTTTTATATACATGCTCCTTGCCTCCCTCATTCCCTCCTATCATCCCTCCCATTCCTATCCTATCCTACCCTCCCTCATCATCCCTACATGGGCCTAGCCTACTTCCTCCTATTCTCCTGTCCTTTAATTTTATGGGTTCTGGGGTTCCCTCTATCTTTTGTTCTCATGGGGTTGAGGCTTCTGAGGCAGATTGAGAGACCCTTCCTTGGGCAGCCCACTGATATGGGTACTCCCCTACCTCTGTCTGACCCCTTGCCACTAAGGATCTTACTGCCTGGAACTATTTCTCTTGAGGTCCCTGCCAATCTATGGGGGCATGCTGACATGTTCACCACTGTGCAGGTCTGATGAGATCAAGTCCCACTGTCGTGAGTTCCTGGTTATGGCTGCCCTATCGTGAGTGGAGTGATCTGTCTAGCAACAGAATTCTCCATCTTTAGACTCTTACAGTCTTATAACCCCTCTTTCACAAATTTCCCTGAGCCTCTGGATGGGGAGAGATTTGACTAGCCTGGTTCCAGGTGACCATTGTAGGATTGCAGTTGTTCTGTATTCAGGTTGTTTGTTGTTGTCCACTTTGCTATTCTTGCACTGCACAAGGCTGCATCCTATCTGGGTGTTGAGATCCTCTCCTATCCAACAATACAGACAATATTAAAGAGAAGCTTTTATATATGAGAAGGCTTGAAGGGGAGGGAGGATCTGGAGTAGGGTACACTAGTGTGTGGGGTCAACCTCTGAAACATCATCTGCCTGACCCCATTCATTACTATGCCTTACTCCATATGAATTTTGAGACTGCTTTGTCAATGTCTGAGAAGAATTGTCTTGGAATTTTGATTGGTATAGCAATGAATCTGTATAATGCTCTTTGTAGGATGGTCATTCTCATGATATAAATTCTACTGAAACAGGAGCATGGAGGTTCTTCCTCCTTCTGGAATTTTCTGAAATATTTTTCATTAGGCTCTTAAAGTTTTTGTTGTACAGATATATCACTACTTTGGTTAGATTTATACCAAGGTATTTCCTATTTTTAGGGGCTATGGTAAATGGAATTATTTCTTTTAGGGCTTTCTCACTTTTTTCATCCTTGATGTATAAGAAAGCCATTGATTTTTGAACGTTAATTTTGCACCCTGCCACTCTGCTGAACTTATGTATCAGTTCCAGGAGTGTTCTGGTGGAGTTTTTCAGGTCACTCAGATAAAGGATCATGCTGTCTCAAATAGGGATAACTTTACTTCTTCTTTTCCTATTTGTATCCCTTTTATTTTCTTCTCTTGCTATCAGCTCTAGCTAAGACTTCTAGTATGATATTGAATAAAAGTGATGAGAGTGAACAAGCTTGCCTAGTTCCTGATCAAAGAAGGAATGCTTCAAGAATTTTACCATTTAGAATAATCTTTGCTATAGGTTTCTTGTATATAGCCTTTATTATATTGATATATGTTCATTCCATTCCAATTGTTTCCAGGACTTTGATCATAAAAGGATGTTGGATCTTGTGAAAAGCCTTTTCTGCATCTATTGAGAGAATAATGTGATATTGTTCCTTAGATTTGTTTATATGATGAGTTACATTTATTGACTTGTGTATGCTGAACAACCTTGTGTGCCTGGGATACATCTTATTTGATCATAGTGAATGATTTTTTGATATGTTTTTGAATCTGATTGCTAAAATTGTGTTGAGGATCTTTCCATCTGTGTTCTAAATGAGATTGGCCTATAGTTTTATTGTTGTACTTTTATTTGGTTTGGAGATTAATGTAATATTAGCTTCATAGAAGGAAATGTTCCTTCCTATGCTATTTTATGGAATAGTTTAAGGAGTAATGGTGTTACAGTTATTGTTCAAATGTTTGGTAGAATTCTGCACTGACTCCATCTGGTCCTGGACTTTTTTTGGTGGGGAGATTTGTAATTACTTCTTTAATTTCATCACTCATTATAGAACTGTTTAAATAATTCAATTCAATCTGATTCAACTTTGGTAAGTTGTTCATATTAAGAAATTCATCCATTTCTATCTGATTGTCAAACTTTGTTGAGTATAAATTTTTGAAGTATGACCTTATGATTCTCTGAATTTCCTTAGTGTCAGTTGTGATGATTACATTTTCATCTCTAATTTTTTTAACTTGAGTTTTTTCTCTTTTCAGTTTTGGTTAATTTGGTTAAAGGTTTATCAATATTGTTGATTTTTTCAAACAACCAGTTCTTTGTTTGGTCGATTCCTTGTATTATTTTCCTGATCTCAATTTCAGATATTTCTTCCTTGACTTTACTAATTTCTGTTCATCTGCTGCTTTTGGGATTGGATTGTTCTTGTAGCTCTACACCTTTAAGTTGGATTGTTAAGTTGTTTACTTGTGATGTTTCTATTTTTTGATATAGGCATTGAGTGCTATAAACTTTCCCCTTAGGACTGCCTTCATCTTTTTTGAAAAATTTTGATATGTCGTATTTTCATTATTGTTTATTTCTAGGAATTTCTGAATTTCTCTTTTGTCCTCTGTCTGAACCCATTCTTCATTTAGGATCATGGTGTTTAATCTCCAAGTATTTGTGTATTTTTCAACATTTGCTTTGTTGTGAATATATAGCTTTATTACATGGTGGCCAGATAGGTTACAGGATATTATTTCAATTTTCCTGTATATGTGGAGTTTTGATTTATACCCCAATGTGTGATCTATTTTGGAGAAGGTTCCATGGGCTGCCAAAAATATGTGCATTCCTTATTGTTGGGTTGAAAGGTTCAGTAAATGTCAGTCAGGTCTATTTGTGTTATGGCTTGATTAAATTCCACTGTATCTCTGTTCAGATTTTGGCTTGATGACCTATCCAACAGTGAGAGTGAGGTATTGAAATTCCCTGCTATTATTGTGTTTGGGTTGGTTTGTCATTTTAAATGTTGTAACATGTTTAATGAATGTGGCTGAGCCTATATTACGTGTGTATATATTCAGTATTGTGAAGTCTTCCTGATGAATTGTTTCTTTGACTAGTATGTAGCATCTTTCTGTGTCTCTTATGATTCTTTTGGTTTGAAGTCTATTTTGTCAGATTTCAAAATTGCTACTCCTGCTTGTGTCCTTTTCCAATAGCTTTCAGTACTTCTGACTAGCTTTTTGTTCACAGAATGTGGCTCTCTTTCATGAGATGTGTTTCCTGAAGACAACAGATTGCTGGGTTAGGATATGTGATCCATGCTTGTAGTCTATGTCTTTTGATTAGAGAGTTCATTACATTATCATTTAGGGTTATAACTGAGAAATGCTTATTGAGTCCTATCATTTTCTGTGTTTTGTGGTTTTTCTATGTGTATTATTTGCTAGGAAGTTGTATTGGATTATTTTTCCCTTCTGTGCTCTTGCATATGTTTGCCCATTTCTTCAAGCTTGAGTATCTTTTCTAGCATCTTTTGTAGGCCTGATTTGGTGTCTATGTAATCCTTCAGTTTGTCTTTATGGTGGAAGATTTTTCTTTCACCTTAAATCATGACTGATAGTTTTGATGTTTTTTTTAGTCTGGGTTGGCATTTGTGCTCATTCATGACTTGAAATATATCTTTCCAAGCTCTTCTGGCTTTAACTGTTTCCATTGAAAAATATGCTGTTAATTTAATAGGTTTACCTTTAAATGTGGCTTGGTTTTATTCTCAACACTCTAAGCACATTGTCACATATCTTTGTTGTTTTGACTATAATTTGTCGTGGTGAGTTGCCATTTTGGTTATGGCTGAATGTGTACAATATGCCTCTTCTACTTGGATGAGAATCTCTTTCCTTAGATATGGAAATTTTCCATTAATGACAGTGTGAAAAATTTCTTCTGGAGTGGCTTTATGTTTTTTTCTAGTATTCCATGATTGCTTAGGTTTGGTTTCTTCAAGGAGTCCCATAGATCTTGAATATTCCTCAACAGTATTTTTTTTTTGGCTTTTTCAACCTCTTTAATGGGACCAATTTGTTCTGTCATCTTGTCTTACAGTTCTGATATTCTATTTTCTGCTTCATTGGTTCTGCTGATAAGACTTCTGTTGAATTTTTGATTATAGCTAGTTTATTTTTAATTTCAAGCTTAATTTCTGTATGAGATTTTTTTCAACTGTTCTATGCCTAGTTCTGGTTCTTCATTGTCTTTTTTATTTCATCTAGGTGTCTGTTGTGCTCCTGTTCCTATTGGCTAATGCAGTTATTTAACTCCTCTGGGATTTCCTCTTTCTTTGTTTTCATCATGGTAAAGATCATTCTTTGAAAAATCATTGTCTTTTTATTGAATCCTTGACTAATATCTGAGGTGTTATTCTGGTAGGAATCCCTTGTAATGGGGTCAAATTGGGGGGGGGTGAGTTGTTGTCATGGTTTTTGTTGTTTCTTGTGGATTTAGTATGTGACTTGGTCATTTTGTGTTTAATTTATAGAACCTTTCTTGGTGTGTGTTTTTGACTGCTATGAGTCAGACAGAATTGCTGCACTTGGACTGTTATTGCTACTGTTTACCTAAGTGGTTAAGGTCTCAGTCTAGGGTTCTTTGCTGTTATTTTGTAGCTAATATGCTACCAAAAAAATGTGAAGGCCCTACTCTGGTTCTGGAGGTGATAGAGTTTAGGTCTAGATTTTCCTGGATGTTTGGGATTGGGTGTCAAGGGTTGTTTTATGTGGTTTGGGTTAAGTATTAGATCAGCTTTATATTATGAAATGGAGTGGGTTTAATAATCACGGGTTAGATAGGGGTTAGAGCTTAGAGTACTATGGCAGCTACTAGTTCCTTCCAGACTTATGAGGATGAATAGTTAATGCCCCAAGGAGTGGGTATGTGGAGTTTTGTCTGAAGCAGAGGTAACAGTCAACTGTGATGAGAGGGAAAGTAAAAAAGTTACTTATATTAGGGTTGGATGTGAAGATTCTTTCTGATTGATAAAAGGAGCGTTAGGTATTGGTAGCAAAGTATTGGTGCTCTGATCCCAGGTTTGTGGTGCCACCTGACCCCAGGGAGAAAATCTGATCCACCAATGCCTGCTCATGTCTTAGAGCTAGGGATGCCTCTGCAGTAGGCCTCAAACCCAAAAGCTGGAAGAAACTTTAAAACAAATAGTTTGATGGTTTCCCTAGAAGGCCTCCAAGACAAACACGAAGTGGCAAAATCACTGAACTTGAAGAGGCCACACAGCCTGAGATCAGGGTGTCACAAGAATGGGTAATGGGAAGGCAAACCCCCAAGTTCTGCTGCCATTTCTGTGATTCCAGACTTTTTGAATATTTGTCATGTTTACATTTGAACTTTAATTAGTAAGAATACAACACAACAATGCACATACATACAAGCTTAGGGAAAATAGAAAGAGCTTACAAGGGAAAGAAGAAACAGAGAATTGAAAGAGAAGTGACTAAGCAACTACAATGTATGGGACCATCATGATGAGTGGACCAGGAAGTCCTGCTAATGAGTACCTTACATCTGGGGCTATTTTTTGCTGTTGTGTCCTCAAATGTCAAGGGGCACAGCTACCCAGACATGTCCATCTACTGACCCTGTGATTCCAGGTCTCATTCTATGCCAGTCAGAGTTTTCAATTTGATGCTTGGGAGATGGGCCTCTAGGCACACCTTTGAGGAATTATTTATTTGTGGCAAATCTCTGTGTAAACCTATAGGAGACTGTCTTGATTAAATAACTGATAAGGACAGGTTTGACCATTGTGGGTAGGATGACTGACATTTGGCAGACAGTCAAGCTTTAGAAAGCATGTGTACAGCATTGTTCTTTGCCCTCTGCTCCTGCTGTGGATGTTATGTGACCAATGTCCTCAGCTTCTCATATTGATATGATGTCTCTCATCGTGATGAACTATAACCTGGAAACATGAGGTAAATAAAATTCTTTGATTCCATATGTTATTTAGAACAGATAATTATTGCATCAATGAAGTTATCAATCTAAAATAGAGATTGGTACCAGAGAAGTGGGCTGTTGCTATGAGAGTAAAACACTTGCCATGTACAGTTTTTTATATTGAACTTACACTTTTACAAGTCTGGGCAAGTTTCAGTCCTTGGGGATCAAAAGAGCTAAACCAAATTCCTCCACTGGAGATGAGTTCAATTTTGTTTGAACAAAAATTGCTACACAAAATGTGCTTTTGCTGCACAGAGCAGTACACCTCATACTTTCCACCTTTGTGAACACGAATCTTGTGGGTTGAGAAGAATTTATCCTTCATGAGTAAAACCCATAGTCAATTCCCACAACATGTCAGGAGCACTGAAAGATTCAAAACTGTTTAGTTAAGATTGGGAAATTACATAGTCCTGGGAAAGTCAGGAGAATCCAAAACGATTAACCTAAAATCACAAATAAAAGACTGTTTTGTGGAGAATTTCAAGAAACTTTAAAATAAGCAAGACTTCTCTAAAAATATTAATAGTTCTGTTCCCTCTAAAATAATGTACAGATTTAATGACATCTGATAGAAATGTCAACAGCCCTTTTCAAAAAATTTGAAAAAAAATGGATTCTAAATGTGATCATATAAAAGAACATTGAGCAAGAAAATTGCTCTATGCAACCTACTGTGAAATAACAATTCCCAGACTATTATGATACTATTACAAATATAGAAAGTCATGCATCCAAAAGAGCTGGATACATAGTTCAGTCAGAAAAGTACCTACTGTAAAAGTACAAGGACCTGAGTTCAATCCCCAGAACCCACAATAAAAAAGCCAGATGGGTGGTGCACAGTTCTAATGCCAGTGCCTGGGAGACAGAGACAGAGGGATCCCTGAGGCTCACTGGCCAGTCAGGGTAACCTACTTGACATGCCTCAGGCCAATGAGAGATCCTGTCTTCAAATAACAAGGTGGATAGTGCCTGAGAAACAACACCAGTAGTTGACTTCTGTCCTCTACACACATACACATATAGATATAGGCACAAATACATGTATTTGCAAACACATGAAAATACACACATGTGTGCACACAAGTATGCAGCCTTGGAAAAGTAGTTTTGACTGGAACAAAATAAAGATTCTGGAGTAAATTTATAGATGGCTACTGTGTGGAAAGAATTCAGTGTAAACTACAGCAGCAGAGAAATCCAAGTCTCATGACAATGATATGGTTACTTTTGAAGCGAAACTAGTACAGTGTCTAGGAAAATCTTCTGTCTTCCATGGAGGTCGTTGGCTACCAGCTGACAATGAATTTAAAGATTGGCTCCTCGGGGTAAAGGAGATATTTTATTAAAGAAAAAGCTGCTTATTTTTTTTTCAAATAATCTCAGAATGCGGCAAGAATGTAGGGAACCAGATGTTTGGATATAACAGTTGCCTGATTGTTTTATTGAAAATTATGCAAATATGTACAGATATAAATTGTGGTCTTTGAAAACTTGGAAATAGATTTTTCCAACCTGTTTAGAATTCTTTCAAATGAAGCATTTCAATGAATGATGAAGAAGTTTGCTAAATGGAGGGAAGTGCAACGTTTTCTATTTGCTTTGTGAGAAGAGTTGACGTCCCCTCAAAGAAGATGGAAACTTTCCAGCTGAATTTTCACAAAACCCTTTGCATAAACAAGATGAAAAAGTAGCCATCAACTAGGAAATTGATACCATGGTTTTTCCATTTCTCTCTTCATGTATTTCTGTTTCTCTTCTTTCTTCAATGACAATGATTAGAATCAAGTGGAGAAACCAGCTGAATTTGCAACAAGACCCTCCAACTTTTGTTCAATGCAGTGATAAATCAAGATATTCAAATTAAATCACCACCTTCACTTTGCTGCCATTTAAATCCTGGAGGATTTAATGCAACAGAGATAGTAACATGTTTTTAAGTAATTAAATGTTGATTTCACTTTCACTTCATTTTGCTTTATTTGCTTTTGGTTTTGTTTATTTAGTTAACTTGGGGGACAGGGTTGGAACTCACCATGCAGTCCAGACTGGCTTCATGCTTCATCCTCCTGCCTCATTATTTCCAGTATTGGTATTACAGTTATGTGGCCATCATATGCATGCAGTTCAGTTCATTTTTTAAACATCTCATTTTAGTGCTTTTTAGCATATGCTTTAAAAACTCCATAATGTATTTGTAGCAGCACACATACATATGAGTAATATAAAACTATGAATAAATTATGTAGTTATAAATTAATACATATTGTAGTTGTTATACATGTTCAAAATGCTTTTTGTAATAGTAGTATAAAAGCTAAATATTAAGACATGGGGATCGATGCCCTATAAGTTCAGAAGGTTCCTAACTTGCGGTGTAAGCCCTGAAGGTAGTTTGCATATTCAACTTTGATGGACAGAGTCATTGATCTTTCAAAGCTCACCACAGCTCTTGAAAGTCTGCCTCCGACATTCAGATTCAATGACATTTTTAGAAACTTAAAAATGCAGGCAGAATACTGATGGTAAGTGATGTGTTTCCATCCCACTTGAGTTATCTATCCACAGCCAGTGATACAAAATAAAGTGGTCATGGATTTTGGGCAACGAAGGGACAGACAGACGAATGGCTCTTACAACATGCTCTTACTTGAGTTTCAATAGATTGAACCCTTTGAGAGTTAAAATTTCCAATCACCCCAAACCTTTCTAAAGTGCCAACATCTGTTGTTCACAGAGCATAAAGCATTGCATGATTGAGCAGACATTTCCTTTTCAAGTATCTTTTTTTTTAATCCTCAGGAAAAGACATTTATGAACAAAGTTTAACTTTCCAGGAAAGAACTGAGTCTCCACTCTGATAGAGGGACTGAGACAATAAATAGCAACTATTAGGGCCGAAGCAATCATAATAGGACTTTGCATGACCTGCTCTATGAGCAACACATTATTGACCCCACAAAGTCTAGCATGGACTAAAGGCACTAGGATATTTGGAGGCTAGGGACTGACAGTCACAGTAGTGTTCCTAAGCTTAAGGGGAACACAGGAAAGAGTTCTGGGAAATGCCGCTGGGTCCTTGCACCTCATCGGAGAGGAGGACCCAGAGGAGATTTTGGCATGCACAGTAAAGGATTCTCCGGGGATTGGGGGAGGAGGCACTGGGAGATGGGGAGGGAGGGGAGAGTGAAGGGGGGAGCAGGGAGGTCAGGGGGAGGTGGAGTGAGGGAGGAGACCGGTGTACCTGTTAAGTTTGTATGAGCGGAAATAATAATAAAAAATAAATAAATAGCAACTAAGCATACAACTACATCACACATTGCCAGGGGTTAACAAGTTTTTGAACCAAATTCTGGCTACAGCTCAGGTTGGTCTCGAACTCTTGATCCTCTTGTCTCAGCCTACTGAGTTCTGGGATTATAGAGCCATGCCCAGAATTTTTTTTTTAAAGAAAGAAAACTAAATGAGCATAAATAACGAGGTCACAAGAGAATAGTATTAACAATGTGGAACTAGAGCCAAGATCTAAGAACTGTGAAAGATTGAACTGAGAGACCATCTGTGGGAAAAATATCCCAAGTGGAGGAAAAAGAAAAGGTCTTAAGATAATACCCTTTAAGCTATTTATCATTTATTCATGAAGTTCATGAAGTATTTTTTTTATCACTGCTAATCATCATCATCCGCCTCTTTCTCCTCCAGTATTTTATGGTGCTGGAGATGGAATTGAGCCTTCAACATGATAGTCAAACACTATCGAGATACATCTCCACCTTCAAGAAAGTTCTAATGAACATCCATTTACTGTTTTCCGGTTCTGTGACAATAGTGACAGACTACATTCATTTGCTGCCTTCAAAGAAATTTCAGTCCAGTAGGGGGAGCCAGAGATATTATTATAGGTTGCTAGAGGAGCAAGGTGATGGAAGAATATCCCCGATAGGGGTGATCACTCCAGTCCAAGAGCAGTGAATAAGGGACAGGAATAGTCTAGAAGTCTAGAGAAGGGAAGTGGAAATTACCAGGGGGACAAGACAAAGAATGGCATCCCAAGCAAAAGAAACAGCAAACATAACTATAGAGGTATAAAAAGAGCTGTTGTTTAGACAAGGGTTTAGTATCCTTTGCTGGGTAGTGAAAAGGGTAGAGGTTAGGGGGGAGAGCAAAACAGAAAAGGGAAGTGAGGCTAGAGATGAAAATTATTAGTCACGTTAAAATGTTGTTAGATAGCCACCACATGCATTTTATGTTAGAACACAACCTCACTAGAAAGCTCAGGGACCAAATTCTACCACAAGACTAGGAGGAGTATACGATGAATTAAGGCGATCTTGACATTTTCTCCACATTCCAGGAAGAAAAAGTATTTTTTTTCTTAGAAAGTAAGGTTAATACAATCTTCAATACTACATCAAATGTATAGTATTAATTTCTTTACAAATTTGATTCTTATTTGGCTTTCCGATTACAGTTTGAAGGTTTCTGGAGTTTATAGAGAGCCTAGACTCATTTTTTTACATCCATGCTTTAGAAAATGAGATGCAGTAAATCAAGAATCTATTAGGATTTGTATAAATTAAGGTCCAAAGTAGGGTACATTAATTCATGATCACGTTTATCCTTCAAGGACTCAGTTCTATTTACCAATAACCACATGGAAAACCATTTACACAATTAGTCTTTTATCAACAGCCAGCTCATCTACTCAGATATTTTTGTCATCTTTAAAGACAAGGAATTTAAAGCCTGGGAAATGCTTATTGACTGTCATTTGTGAATCTAATTGTTGGATCTAAAAGGGCAAGATGTTTGTCAAATTCCCTAAAACTGCAAAATCCCTACAGCTAGGCTGGTAATCAATAATACTAATTGAGTTTAGTTCAATGTGTTTAAGAGATGACTTTTATGTTAATGGCACTCTAATATGTAGGAGGCAATGACAATCAAGTCACACCCTTGGGCTTCTTGAAATGCCACTTATTCTTAACTTCCTTTCCCACCACCACATCCAAATATGTATTATTCTCACATGGTGGAGTACCTCAAAGTATATTTCTTCACTTTACATGTCACACTTTGAAATGAAAGACATTAGAAGGACCTCAGAAGTGTCTCTTACCCTTTTTCCCATCATTCTTCCTTTCTCTCTTCCCACACCCAAGAGTAAATCGAAGAAACTAGAATTCTTTTTTCCTTAAAGCTAGCTATAAAACCTAAAATATGATTCTGATTTTCGATTACCGTTCTGCATAGCTGACCACAATGACATTCTTTGAGCCATCTAGTCTGCTCTTAGGTCATAAGAAAGGATCCTATCCTCTACCCTTGAAAGGAAGGAATGGTTCACAGAATGGCTAAGATGCATTTGAACACAGAAGCCTTGCTGAGTTTCCTCACACTGTCCATTACATTATATCACACCCATTTGCTCATTCACATTTCTAGAGGGCTGTGCATGCTTCATTAAACCTTAGCTGAACTATGGATTGCTTTCCCTGGGTCTTTTGGTCTTCATTTCTGAAGTCTCCTGTGTCATATATAGTTTAGCGTAAATAAATTTTTCATGTTTACTTCTTATTAGCCTGTCTTTTTTTTCTGTAGAAGCGCTGGAAGTGACTTTTTATGATACAGGGGACTGGAGTCACATGTTTCTTTGCCTGGGCAAATAACAACAAAGCTTAGGTGGAGATTTATTGGTGATTAGAAATGGAAAAAAAAAAACAAGTAATGTAGGCTATAATAAAGCCCGGGGCTATATGCTCTGTTGCAAAATACAATGAAGTGTATTATTTATGTGAGTGTTAGTGAGAACTGGATTCTAGAATAACTGTAGAGCACTTCAGATATTGCTACTGAAATCTGTTCCTGGAATATCAGTGCAACTATGTTAGAAAATTATTTAGCCACAAGACCAAGCCTGTGGGTACAAATTTGACTATAGAATTGGGCCCTGTTCAGCAGCAGGGAAACCTTTAAACCATGTCAATGATCTTTTCATGCCATTTGATGGGTAGTCGTGAGATTACAAGAACACTACAAGGTTTTTCGAGGGTGAGCCACCAGTGAAGTGCATGCTTATTTAGCATGCATGTAGCCCTAGTTCGGCCCCAGCACTGAAAGAGAAGTGAAGCAAAGCAAAGTGAAACACAGAAGATGAAACACAAGAAAAAAAGAGTGTTCTTCAACCATCCTGAGGTGTTGGTAAGCAAGAGAAAAATGGGCTAGAAGGAAAACAGGACTTAGTGACTCAAGACTTCAATCAGGGAATGCCTTCCATTTCCATAGGGAAAACAAAATAGTCACTAAGAGCAGAATGGTCTTATTTTTCTATGAATTCCCCACTACCCATCTACATTTCAAAATAAAAATATGGAGATCTCTGTTAAACAGGGACACTGTTCTATTTTCCATATTTACCTTGATGGTATTTGTTTGAAAAAACTGTTCATTTTCTAGTTATAGTAGGGCTGATAACCTCATTCATCCTTAAATTCCCCCCATTATTTAATCTAGCATCCTCCAAAAATCTTTTATAGGAATTCCAGATGATTCTGTGCAGTCTTTGGTGTTACATTTTTGTGAGACACTGGCTCCGTGGAAAGACATTTAGGCAGAGAGCTCAGAAGGTGAAACAAATATTCTGTCATTGGCAGCTATATTCTGCATAGCTGACTGTCATGCCAGCCTACTGTTGTATCATTTTAATTTCCTGGTGGAATTCTTGAGACTCAGTTCCACATGCAGAAGCATTTATGGGAGGCAGTGGCAATTCTTCACGAAAAACAACTTGATGAACGAAACTTTGCCATTGCATTAGCATGCATGGAGACCACAGGAAAGCTTGTAGATTAGAGGTGTATGTGTGTATGTTTCAAAGTTCAGAGCTGATGATCCTTTATCTTACAAACAAAAGAGAGAGCTTTTCATTGTTTTAATTTCTTTTGGACCAGAATTGAAGCTCAAGAACCATGCTGCCTGAATATCCTGTAATCTAAACTGAGCTTTTCTTTTTTATGCACACTTAACTATTGCAATATGTGCTTTTGATTTACTAAGAAAACTTTAAGGAAACTTTTGCTCCATTTATATTGTTAGATTCACCTGCATACGCTCAAAATAGATCAATCTTTCAGTGGCCATGAATGCTTAATAGCAAATTGAAAATTTTATAGCACTCAACTTTTTTCCAAAATAATTAACATGTGTTACTAGTATCCATTTTACTAGATGCAGATTTCATATGATCATAATTGATGTTTAACAAAATATGAAGCACAGGCATTTTCAGTGACATATATTTAGCAATTTTATGCATGTCTAATTAACTTGTCACAATAGTACTCATTTAATTCAATTTAAGGACTGAAAATGACTTTCAACTTTTATTAGTATGACACTGATTTTCTGGGCCATATAATCCATGGGAGAAACAAATTAAAGACCCAGAATAAAACTGTTAGGGAGATTTTTCTCTATCCCTCTTCATTCCTACCTCTTCTGTTTCAATGACTGAAGTCAGGGAACCCAGGTCCTTGTACATTGTAGGCAAACATTCTACCACTGAGCCACATTCTTTTCTTTTCTTTTTTTTATTAATACATTTTTATTATTGTTTCAGCTCATACAAACTTATTAGGTACACCAGTTCTCTCCCTCCCTCCTCCTCCCCCCGTACCCCCTGCTCCCCCTCCCGACCCCCCTCCCTCCCCATCCCCCAGTGCCTCCCGCCCCAATTCCCAGAGAGTCCTTTCTTGTGCATGTCTGATTTTCCTCGGGGCCTTCCTCTCCGATGACGTACAAGGACCCAGTGGCCTTTCCCTGAACCCTTTCCCGTGTTCCCCTTAGGTATAGGAACACTGCTGTGGCTCTTGGTGCCTTTAGCAGATGCTAGACTTTGTGAGGTTAACAGTGTGTTGGACAATGCACAGGGCATGCAAAGTCCAATTATGATTGCTTCAGCCCTAACTAGTATGGAGTATCTTGCAAATCATTGCTCCTCCCATCCTTTTGTTCTTACACTCTTACCGCCCCCTCTTCCGCAAATTCCCCTGAGCTTCAAGATGGGGAGAGATTAAGCTGGCCCCAATTCCCAGAGAGTCCTTTATTGTGTATGCCTAACTCTCCTCTTGGTCCTCCTTTACGATGACGTACAAGGACCCAGTGGCACTTCCCTGAACCCTTTCTCCTGTTCCCCTTAAGCATAGGAACACTACTGTGAGCCACATTCTTAGCTCTTACTTCTTCACATTTTTTAAAGGAGTATTACAACTTTATGTCTTTCTGTCTTGTACAGAAATGGTTTCTACTTTATTCAACAGTTTGCATATATTGGGTTGAAGTGTAGCTCAGTAGGACAACATACATTTAGAATAAGTGAGACTGTGAGTTCAGTCTTCAGTATAATAACAATATAAATTTACTTATGCAACCTTAAATCATATTTATTTTAGTAGGGGCTAAGTTAGGCTTGGACAAAACAAAGAACCATTGATTTATTGCAGTAGCTTCTGTGAACACTCACTGAGCTCATCATGATTTGCTCGCTCACTTATATACCATATCTCATTCATTTTCACAGTGAAACTCCTACATGGATACCATCCTTATTGTCAGTTGAAGGTACTGAGGAACATAGCAGTGACATAATTGTACTTTGGAGTGTTTTAAGTGATCACTATGGGAGCCGCTAATGAGCCACTACCCTCTAGAATAAGGCATTCTTTAAAAGAAACCGGTAAGTACCACAACACAACAGAAATGATGCAGAAATAGGGTGAGGATATGTCTAGTTGGCAGAGGACTTGTCATGAACAAAACATGCACCAAGTCCTGGGCTGCATTCCAGCACACACTGGGGAAGGAGGTGATAGTGCAGGCCTGTGATCCCAGATATAAGGAGGTGGAGACAGGAGGATCAGAAGTCCAAAGTCATTCTCAGCTGCTCAACAGGTATAAGGCCAGCATGGGATACAAGAGACCTTGTCTTAAGAAAGGAAGTAAAAATAAACAGCCCTCCAAAAAGCATAATAACATTTAAAAATGAAGAGAAAGAACAAATTGCTGTTTATATTAGGATTGGTAGGCTTGGTGTATGATACAATGGCTAAGCTCTTGTCCAGCATGCGTATGGCCCTGGGTTTCAATCCAACAAGCTAGATGCTTACATATACCATACCATATACAAAGTAATATATTTGCTCTAAAGCATTTAAGCTCTGAAAACACTAGAAGAAAATATTAAATCTACATTTAGAGGCTTGGGGTAGGAAGGAAATTTCTAACTAAGCATGTCGTAAAATCGGAAGGTACAAAGGAAAAAACGGACAGGTTCAACTGCTATTTGTGACTTAAAATAGCAAAAATACATGCAAAGTTGTGTTGCCAAATCCCCACCTGGCCGGCTAGTGGGAAGAGGGGAAAAGGCAGGGGCCTCGTGGGCTTGCAGGCAAATGGGCCAGACGGCGCGGGGTCACCACCACCTAGATGCCGGGAGTCAGGCGAGAAGCAGCAGGCAGAGAAGGAGTTGGCTGCAGCCTCAGCTTTAATCAGGAAGTATTTGGGCTTATATAGGGCCGGGGTCCAATCAGGTATTGCCATCTCTCCACTCGGGGACAGCCACCAATCATTTGACTGTTTACTAGGTGTCTATCTCAGGGCCAGGTTAGATGGCTGCTTCCCATTGGTTGTTCATCCTTCCGCCGTTATGGTTCCTCTATTGGGACATGGTTGGGGCATGTCCATAGCAGAGAGCCCAGGCTAGGGCCTCCCTGAATCGGTAATGCCACAAAGTGGTAAGACAACAAATTGTAAATAAATATGTGTGGCATATAGACAGAATAGACAAATGTGTAATATATCCAATGAAGATCTTGTGCAATTCAAAAAAAGTATCGAAATTTGATAAAAAGAGTCAAAGTCGACAGGCATAAGGAAGAATAATACAAATGGACAATACATTTCTGAAAGATGTTCATTCTCAATAAATACAAAAGAAATCACTTGATATGTCATTATTTCCCTAGAAATAGAAGTCATGTTGTTACAACCTGTTTCTGAAAAGTCATTGAAAGTTTTCAAAACTTATCTCAAAAAAACTCATTCCTAAAAGACAACTGGGTAAAGATTTGTTACTTAGGAGGCACACAGAAGTAATTTATGGGTTAAAAAAATAGGAGACTGAGGAAACATTCACAGAAATTAAACATTTAATTCTACACTCAATTCACTGGAGAGATTGATTGAAGGATGTGTGTGTGTGTGTGTGTGTGTGTGTGTGTGTGTATAATTATTTTAAGAAGTTGGGCAAAACAGCAGAGTATTTGGAATGTCAGAGAACAGAAAAAAATCAGCTCAGAAAATCAAATATACCATTTGCAAGAATTTCTAAAAGAGAAAAATTTACAATATTATCACAATATTGATTATGGACAAAGGAATTTTCACACAACTGAATCTAACAGGTGTGAGCTGAATGACCTGAGACATAGTGTGAGAGCCTTTAGCCTGACCACAAAAGCACCTTCACACCTGGATGCACCACTATGAAATTTTAATTCACCAAGGATAAAGAAATCATCTCCAAAGCTGTAGAGAGAGAAGAATAAGGAAATTACTTCTAAAAGTATGTGGAGAAAGGATACATCACCAAGGACAAAGGAATAAGAATCAAATAGTTATCTGACTGCAGAACCTGGAGGCTTGAATACAATATAGTTTCCCAAGACACTGCCATGGGAAAGCCAGGTATGTTGCATCCCACCACTCTAGAGGTTGAGTCAGGAAGCACTGAGAGTTTGAGGCCAGCCTGTCTCTAAAGAACCAACCAAACAACCAACTATGAGGGAAAGAAAGTTCCTGAAAAGAAGTTGCCACACCTGCAAGGCTGATTGGCTGATTAGAGAGTCTTAATGATGATCAGAGGTATGGAGTGTGTAAGTCCAGAGCTAGATTTTCTTGGACCATCCTTAGCCCCCTTCATAGCTCTGTATGTGACCTCACATCCAGGTGACTATTAGGTGCATTCTATGGAGTATAAAAGATCACTGATTTGCACCAACCTAAATGCCCTTAGATAACATCCATAGACTGCAACAGAGATCTCCATTGCTTTATTGGAACCTGCCTGCCTGATATCACTTCTAATGTATTTGAGAGAGTGTCTTGATTTATTTCCTTTGTTCTGGGGTTATAAGAACTTGAACAATGGTTGCCACAGTGCAATACATAGAATTTGGGGTGACCTGAATCTGTGTCCCTGAGTCATGATCACTCACATTTGGCTCCAGAATAAACCACCCTTCGAAGTGAGAGTTGTGATTTTTCTGTCTACACAACCAACCAAACAACCAACGAAAAACAACCTCTGAGAGAAAATCATTTTTTTTTTCAGTTTTGTATGTGAAGTGAGAGGGCAGAATAATGGAGAGAATTACTGTGAAAGGCTGTCTTCTAGACATGCCATAATCATCACAATCATAAACACACTGCAAAGGGGCTGCCAACATGAGTCAAGACCTGTACCCTTCCCTTATCACACACATGCAAACATGAAAGGAGGAAAAGGACTGGTCAAGAGGGAGGAAGAAGAGGATCAGCAGGAGTGGGAGGGGGTGAGAGAGAGTAGCGGGAGGTGATCACAATTGAAAAATTATATACAGTTTTATACAAACATGAAACCAGCATAAAATATTTTAAAAGATATTTACAGACATAACTACATTTTGAAAGTTCATTAGCAACACGTCCTTTGGAAGTGGATTATCCAAGGATAGACTCCAAAAAATAGAAAAAAGAGAAAGTCAGTTGATTAAGATATAACTGGACAGTGAAGAAGAAAATAAGGAAATGTAAGGGAATATTGCTTTTTTAATTTTAAAGACCCACCCTTCATCAAGGAAGCAATAGCGAGGCACATCCTTAGAGTCTGTTTGTCCTTCAATTACAAAACTTCCAAGCACCACTTCCATTTATCTGGTAGCATGTTAACAAGGTCAACTGGATACATAAAGAAACAAGTATGGTCTTTCAGAAACTCCCCCGGGGGGGGGGGGAGGTGGGTGGGCAGAGAACCTTCCCAGCCTAAGCTCCACCCTTTCCTAATAAAGAACTTCTGCAAAGATTGAAGATGGATGGGACTCCCCCTTGAGCAGAAGTACATAGGTCTTGCTCTCAAAAAACTGAAACCACATGCTGAGATTATCTGGCTTCATTGGATTTGCCACTTGCTGGCAGCGCAACATTTGTAAGTTACATGGATGTGTTTTGCATAACTTCTTTATCAATTTTGTTGCTAAAAAGGCACAGACTGTAGAGTGGTTATCAAATCAGAGATGAGGTATATGCAGTAGGTAGCCTACCAATAACTGACTTCCTGCTTGAAGGGGGGCAGAGACACAGCTGGACCTGCACTCAGATCTAGTCATTTTGCATAGTTACCAAGCAGAAAATGTGAACTGATAAAATGCAAACCAAATGCCACTACCAGATGAAATGTTAGTTAAGTATACAGTTTCCAGGCCCATCCTTTGGTAATCCCGATTCATTGAATCTTGGATTCAGACAGGGAGGCAAGAATTTCTTTTAGTTTTTAAAAATTTCATTTACATAATGTAAATATTTACTAACATGTGCTTCACATACAGAAGAACAGGCTTGGTTATGATATTATCACACACCTATATAATATGTTTTGATCATAATCGTTCTCCATTACCTTTTATCACATCATCTCCCACTGATCCCTTTCTTCTTCCCACCCAGTCATTTTGTTACTTTCATGTTTCTTTTTTTCAAGGCAAGGATTTCTATGGCTTTAGGAGACTCTTACACTTACTTACTCTCGAGGTCCGGGAACATTTTTCTGGTCAAGTAATGTATAACAGCTGGGTACTAAGACAGGGAGGTTCTGAAGGCATGGCTTTCTCCTCACTTGGCTACACAGTGGAACCACCAAGTAAATTTGAAATATACTGATGTCAAGGCCAAGTCTGGACAACCTAGGCACTAGGATTTAAATGTTTCACCTGTCATCGGTGGTAAAGCATATGCTTAGCATAATGTGCAACTCTGGGTTAAATATCTATCATGGTGAGTGTTCCAATGAAACTTGATTTACAAAAGACAGATGACTGGATTTCAACAGCGAATGATAAATTCCTGGCCCCACATCCAGACTATATGATAAGTCCCATACTAACACACACAAACACACATTCACACACACACACACACACACACACACACACAACCATGATTTTGCAAACAATCATTTGGGAAAAATGAAAGAGAAATACAAAATTTAAACTCTGTCTTTGTGGGCTGCTAGGGAAAAAACTTTTCTCTTTGTTCCCAAAACTCTTTCAAGAGTTCAAATATTCCACTGAGATTTAAAAAAGGTAGTCTTATATTAATATTTAGAACAGTGAAAGTCAGTAGATGAAATGTACCTAGATTGAAGGCTTTCTCCAGTCTTGGTAAATTGATGATCAATGTAGCTTACCTAACAATTTTACAAAGGGATACTACTAGAACATAAGCTCCTTGAAGGTTGAAAAATGTTCATTTTTTTTCAGTTTCTGAGCATGTATAGGCAAAATTAGCTAGTGATCACAAATGAATTAGTCAGTCAAACTTACCTATTCCATTTGGAAAATTCAATTTAACAATTTTTCATGGGGCATTACAGAGAGATTCAGAGATATTATGCCCTACTTGGACACATTTTAGAACCACTGAATTCATGATGGTGTAGTAAATTTTGCTTTATCTAGCTAGAAAAATGGAAAGGCTATAAATCAAAATTATGAGTCAGGGTTAAAAACTTTTGCAAGGCTCATTTGATGCTTTAGAATTCCATGAGCAGATCTTTTCACACAGGTATGTGAAAAACCATTCTGAAAGCTTTTGAAAATATTTTAAGATAGAACTCAAAGTGCAATGTTGATAATTAGCACTTTGTAAAAACTGTGAGCAATATCTATTAACATGAAGAGGCAATCCTATTAAAGTCTTCATTTAGCTTTCAATTTGAGAAATTGTCTTTCCTCCTGAAATTGGAAAAAGAAAAGATTCCCAATAGGAGTTAATTCTTGGAAATGAAGACTTGTTTGTATCCCCTGTCCAACACCAAATACCAGATAAAAGTTAAAGAAATAAACTTAATGTGGCTTCAATTCATGTAAAGCATACAGCATAGCTGCATTTAGTCATGTAATTAATTTAGTCTCATATGGTAATTATGCAAAGCAGATTTCCATTATGTCTCAAGTTAAAACCTGCAAACTGTGGATTCAATAGGTGGAAGAAATGGACTAATGAATTCTAGCCAGGAAGCAATGTGCATTGCTAATCATAACAATGAAATGGGAGTGGAAGGCTAGAGGAAGAACAAAGAAAAGGTGCAATAGAAACATCTGGAATTTAATCTAACTCTTCAGAAAAGAGCTGCCTTCAAATGTTAGGCCTATAAGTGTTATTTTATGCACGATATAAAATCACAAGCAATTAAGAAGTAAATTAGGCACTGAAGGGCCACAGTTCACTTTTCATAGACTTTTGTCAGGATGTACAACATATATCAAAAGAACAGGAAAATGGAGGACAGTAAGACAGTGTTTAAGCACTTGACCTCTGCAGGCACTGACTTTACGAGTCTACAGAGAGTTTGTAGATAAGTGTGAAAGTTATTTATCTTGTCTTTTTTCTAGGAAAAGACATACCTTTACTATGTGTGGCTATTACTGCTAAACGGAATGCAAACTCTTCTGCATTTGATTTCAGGTACATTAAATTTTAAAATGGTTCACACTTATAAGCAGATCCTCTCCCCCACAGATCTTTTTTCCTTGAGTTCCGGAGAATCTGTGAAGAAGTGACTGCACCAACAGTGGCTTGATCTTTGGGAAAGACATTCTCCTGAACATTACTATCAGACAAGCAAAGCTCCAAATGAAATGTTTGATTTGGACCTTTAGAAAAAAATGGACAGGTCAGTGCTTACCAAGAAGCCTGACTACTTGACTTCAATCCTTGAATCCCACAAAGTGGCAGGAGAGCATGGATTCCAAACTGTTATCCTCTCCCCTCGACCCACACCATAGTATCCACATACTAAATAAATAAATAAATAGAATTTAAAATAGGAATCAAGGTAAGTAATAGCCTAAGTTAAAATAAATTGGATTATTAATATTTTTACAGATTCTAATAGTCAATCATATCTAATATTTTTGACCCTGAAATATTTATGTCTACATTTTAAAAATATTCTGATATTAGTAAGAAAGCTATCAATGCTATTGAAATGTGTCTTGAATCAAAAATGTAGACTATATTGAATTAGAAAACCCTTTATCCTATAAAATTAAGGATAACTAATGATTCCTAAACATCCTTAAATAATTCATAAAAGAATATTCTGGTGGCTAGATGTTTTTAAAGTATATGATTCATCATTAAAATGCATGTGCATACACAGACTTCACCTATACACATGCACATTTGAAACAGGCAAAAGATATACTTTTAAGTTAAGGGACATTTGAACTACCATTTAAGAAAATTGGCATGAGTTGTGTAGTGGGATATTTCATTACAAATTGGGTACACAAAATTGGAAACATATAAGCACTAATTTTTATGCACTGTACGAAATCACCTGGATTCCTTTTAAGTGAGAAAAAAACAAAATAAAATATGAAATATTGTTGGAAAGACCCAATTTCTCTGCTGCTAAAGCTGAAACCTTCCTAGTACTTTGTATGTTCTCTAGTGTATGACCCCTACCCTCTAAATCTCTACCAATGATTTCACTATTACTGATCTATGCAGTGAACTGAAAAATATTTTGGTTTGCTTCCTTCCACCTTCCCTTTCTTCATTTTTTTGTGTGTGGTAATGGTGATTTCACCCAGAGTTTTATATTTGACCCCTAAGTGTTCTACAACTGAACAACAGAACCAGTCCTCTTTTCACATTTTATCTTTTGAGACAGGGTGTTACTAAGTGATACAGATTGGTGTGCATCTCAGTCTTGAACTTAGGATTCCCTTGTGTGATCCTCCTGTGTAGCTGAGCCAGGTTTTTGTTGTGCTAGACTGTGTGTGTGAATCTAAGCAGGAGATTCCTTGCTGCATATTTGGTTTTTGGTGCCTGTAGTTCTGCATATCAAAAAGGAACAAGAGAAAAGTAAACCTGATGTCTATATATTCTATTGCTTTCAATAGCAAAGTTAAAAAAGCAAGGGCAAGAATTCAGATCCAACATTGCAATACGTGATTAGCACAGATGAATGCTAAAATTTACAATAAATAACAACAGCATATAGACTGAACATGTAGCTCAGCTGGTAGAGTGCTTGCCTAGTGTTCATTAAGATCTGGGTTCTTTCCTAGCTCAGCATAAAATTGGGTATGGTGGCTCTCTCCTCTAATGCCAGCATTCAAAATATAGACACTGGAGGATCAGATGTTAAAGGTTACCTTTGGCTATATAGAGAGTTGGAAGTCAACCTAGGATCATGAGACCTTAAACTCAAAGAAATGAACAAAAGAAGAAATTAACAGCACATTCGGAGAATCAAAGATGAAAAAAATCAGATCCTAAGGCTGTCACTGTTTTGGAAAGACTGCTGGATATAATTTCATTGGCACTTGGTCCATGTTTCTTGTGCAAAATGATAACAAAGACCAAGTTTTCAAAGTGGTTGAAACTAACAAGTGACTGTTGGAAGCAGCCTTGTGGCACAGGTCCCAATGGCTTAGACATGGATTCCACATTGGCTTTTAGCTCTTTTAGCCTGTAGCCAAAGCCATCTCTCCACTATTTATCCAACTCTTTCCCTGGAAATATGGAGGGATAGGGAAGTTGCAGTATGCAGTGTGACAAGACTTGGCTTTGTCACTAATCAGCGGCGGTTTTTAATTTTTCCTTTCATGATGTAGGAGTATTTCTTGACTATATCTAAGATATAAAATTCTGAAATATGCCTTTATATTGCAGCACACTGATCAGCTATTTTGGGAGTCTTTCATGTTCCAGACACCATGTATTATTCCTAAACATCATGACCTAGATTTCGAGAGGCCATTATTCCCAGTTTTCAGAAGACAGCGTTGGAGTTCAGAGAATGAAATAGGATTCTTATCCTCAAGAAGTGGGGACAGCTCAGTGGAGGCTGATGACTATATTAACAATCTAATGTGCCTTACAACATGGTCTCATAGATCAAAAAGTTCTTGCCTTTAGAAGAGACTTTTCGTCATCAGAAGGCCAATCCTTGACAAATGACTATTTGGAACAGAGTGAGTGACTTATCTGATGATAAGAGGAGGGGCAGGTCCAGGGTCAAGGACATAATGAGGAGTCATAGGAATGAGGGGACCATAGTGCACTTAGAGTCTCGGGAAAACCTCTTTAGGGAACCAGCATGGGAAAACCTTCAAGGATAATAGGAGAGAGTCAAGGCAAAAGACGAGCTAAGTCTCAACCAAAAAGCACAGAGCGACTGGAGACTAGAAGAGTGTGAGAATCAGACAAAAAAGCAGCACATATTCTCAGGATCATGTACCCATTTTCCGAGAGCCCATTCCCATGGCCTCTACATGGTGAATTCAGGGAACTTCACCCTTGACACTCAGCACTATTTTTCTGGCTTGGCTGATAAAACTGGCAGCCAGGAACAACTTTGTGTGCTCAGAAAGCTAGAGCTGACTTTGGGTGAAGGGAAAGGAATCTGAACAAATAGAGCTACAGCAGTTTTACTTCAGTATCTTGTCCCTATAGGTGGCCAACCAAGCAGCTCCTACAGAGTAGGATGTGATTACTTAGGGTGGCTCTTAGACATAAACCATCGTTTCATTGTGCAAAATGGTAACAAAGACCAAGTTTTCCAAGTGACTGAAACTAACAAGTTACTTTGTTGGATGTTTGTACATATATGATTTAGGATTCTGGTAGATTAGAGTTAAAGAAAACGAGGGCAACTTCTCTGTTTTCTTCTATCTGGATATACCCCTTTATTTGCCAACAGCACTGATCACTCCAAATTCTGCTCCTTTGCTCTTTAGTCAGAATGATTATTGGGGTTTTACCCACTTGACATGTACATGTTCTCATGTACTCTTAGACTTGACGCCACAAAAACTGGATAGATGATCTCTTACCATTCCTTTCTTTGCAGTCACTACTGTCCCCCTGAATCAGCTTGCTCTGGTTCTGTTTCCAGGGCTTTGTGGCAGTTGTTTTTAAATATCTTTTATCATGTTCGGAGTTACAGTTATTTTATATAAGCAGATCAACTTCATAGGAGGTTTTTATGGTTTCATACTGGAAGTAGAAATTCATTTCTCCTTTTAAACAAATCTTCAATTTGAACTTTTAACCCATTCCAATAGCTTTCCTGCTGAATGGAAAGAAATTTTATTTTGTTTTCTCTTTCTCGCTAGTTTCAGTTTCTTTTCTCTTTTCAAACTTACATCTTTCTTTTGCTGAAGACGCAATAAGAAAACATTTTGAGATCCTTGTTTTTAAAATAGGGACCGTGCTTGTGTTAGAATGAAGCAAGGCATTCATGAAGGAAGTCACATTTAAGTTTCCGCTCAGTAAGAACTTGAGAAAGGGAGGAACTGCAAGAATTTGCTCCTGCTGCCTGAAAAAACAGGTTTTCTTTAAAAAATTTATGAATGTTTCAAAAGAATTATTAAAAGCCCTGTTATATAACAACAAAGCCGTACAATTTAACATCCTTTTCCAACTGAACAAAATATACCCAGTCTAGTTTCTGATTCAAGGTCACTGCAGGTGGCTTCCACTAGGATTTAGAATCAAGGTCAGAGTGGGATTGGCCCTGAAGCTGAACTACTCCCAACAATCCATAATGGGTTTCCTTAGCAGATGGCTTTCAAATGTGTCTCCGATGAGACGCCAGTCTACTGTCTATTCCAATTAAGAAAACTAAGATGTGCTCCAGGTCTAGAAACTACTCAATTGCATTTCAACAAATCTGAGACCATGGTTGTATATCAGAAAATTGGAAGGGTGATCTGAAAGGTGTCAAGGAAAAGAAAAAAAGAAAAAGTCGATTCTAAGACTTCAGTCAGCCTTGTCAAAGAGACAATAATTTTTTAACCGTTAAGGAGTCAGCTATATATATTTTTTCATGTAAATAAGGTTTTATGTGTTAGACTGGGGGACAGTTCATAGAATTTCTATACTTTGGATGAAATAGTCTCCATGTCTATACAATTTATTTTCTCTTGATTCGAAGCACTTTAAGCAGTTCCACTACATTTTCTTTCTACAATTTTGATTTTCCTGGTTCTTGCTTGGATGGAAGCCCAGAATATTCATTACTATGGAAATTTACTTTCCATTATAACTATATAAAAAACATCTAATTTGGGGGTGGGGTGAGGATACTGGAAATTGAACTAAATACTAGCATATGTAAATACATGTTCTATCACATGTTTATCCTTCAGCCTTGATTTGATGGCCTACATCTTTTGTGCAGTAATGATAATGCACACACACACACACACACACACACACACATAATGCATTCGTTTGTAATAGTACACAATCACTTGAAAGAGGATGAATATTAGTTGCAGGAATGCTATCCCTTTATCAAATAAAGCATATGTGCAGTATATAAAATTATATACAAAATATGTGTGACATTAAAATATTGTGAAAGCAGGACCCTCAGAAGATTTGACTGGTTGGCACTTCATAATGTAAGGAGGAAGATTCCATGAGGCACCATGCCTCCCTGTGTGACTACTGAAAGTTAATGTCAGATGGGGAGAGAAGCTGCTTTCCTCTGTGAGGTACACACTGATGTCCCGGGCACATGCCCATGTTGGTCACTCTAATGAAACTCAGTGGGCCATATGTGAAAAAAAGACAAGAAAGTAGGAGAGAGATGGTTTGGAAGAAAGTTTTCAAGGAAGGAAGGTGGGTGGGATGGGTAATGTGGAGGGGAAATGACATAAATGAATTCATGCATAAAACTGTTGAAGAATAAAAAACATGCTAGTAATAAAAATATTCCTCATCTATCTTAGCAAATCAGTTTTGGAATAGCTTCAAGTTTTCAGTCCCCTACATCCTCTCATTCCATGATGGACTATCTATCCCCTTTACCATCTTCATTTGAAAAAGTCTCACAGATTTCAATCTAGAAACAGTTCCCCCTTGCCATAAACCCTCCTGACTTTCTATTTCACTCCTTGGGCTTATTATATTTTGGCCACATAGTAACTGTCTGCATAAGGCTTTCTCTCCTATACTAGGATGTAACCTTCCCCAGTAAAGAAGTAGCTCCTGGTTATATAATTTAGAGCTTCATATTCTATGATTTGAACACATCCTTCCCCTGAAAATTACTTAGGAATTCACTGGCTGATATTTGGAGGTGGGACCTGTGGGAGCTAATTAGGGTCAGAAGTCTTAAGGCGAAGGTCTTCATGATCCAATTAGTGGCTTTCTAGAAGACAGTCTTGAGTGGATAATCTCTTTCCCTCTTACCATGTGACAGTTTCTGCCATGATATGACAAGAGGGTAATTTCCATATGATAGTTCCTTGGTCTTAGCTTTCCCACCCTCTAGAGCTGTGAAATAAATAAACCTCTATTCTTTATAAATTACTAGTTGTAGATATTTTGCTATAGTAACAGAAAACACACAAACAAGAATACCTAGCACAATAGTTAAAATACAAAAATAACAGATCTAAACCAAGTGTCATCTTTTCCCAGAAACTAATAAGCACTAATAAACATTTATTATTATCTATATGCAAAGCTTTTGCCTCTGTGAAACAGAAGGGTAATGAGTAAGGCATGATTATTTTCCTCAAGAGGCTTAGATTTAGTAGGTGTCTTAAGACAGGTCCACAGACATAATTTAATATAATCAGAGCCTCAATGTGACAGCTATCATGGAATTCAGGCATCCCTAATCCCTCAAAGACCACTGGCCATCCCAAGTGACAGCCACAGCTCATTAAGCTTGCCTCAGAGTCAATACCCACTCCTACACATTCCCTTACTGTAGACAGAACTCTGGGTAAAAAAAAAAAATAGTTGAATACTTGAGATTCAATGATCTGCTTTATTTTTTGTTTTCTAAATAATGGGCTTAAGATGATACGTGATCTTTTAATGATATTTGTAGCAGCAGGTCACCATGGGGTATGGAAAGACCCCATTGGAACACTCAAGGTACCATCCTGAAGGCCTTTGTGAGGAAGAACACTCACTTTACCTGGCCATCATTATCAGTCAGCCTCTTGCAGCCCTGACAAGTGATTTGGTTTTCTTGTCTGAATGCCCACAAAAGAGTGCCTGGGGCTTCTGTGGTGATGGAAGAGGTTGACAGATTTATTGTTTCACAAATGTAGCCTGTAGACCTTTAGGAGGTAAGGATGTGCTCTGCTATAAACAAAAATTCTTCTGGACAGGGAGAACCAGATATATCTCAGGTATGTGTACTACTGTGAGCTCTGTTCAGAAGAATCTTTTAAAAAAAGCATTTCTTCCTATCCAAGTTCAGCATGATTAATTAGAAGTCTGCATTGAAGCTCGTTTTCTTATTTTAGTTTCACTTAAAAAAACTCACTCAACTTGAAGTCGATGCTTTTATTTTTATTAGAAAAGAGCATTTAACTGTAGCCCAATTTAAGTCTGAATGTGCCTCTGAGAGGAAGGTACATTATTTAACTTTGAATACAAAGAGCTTTAGTGACCAGAAATCACAGGTTTGGGGTTCTGCTGTCATGCAGCAAATGATACTTTGGTACATATTGTTCAGTCCTTATGGGAAGAGGGGGTGGTCCAGCTCTGCCTGGCATTATATACCAAGTTGGGCATGTATGAGTTCATTTCTCACTGCTGCTGTGAGCCAATTGCCTTAAGCTTAATGGCTTAAAACAACTGCAATTTATTATTTCATGGATCTAGAGGTGACATCTGAAATGGATCTGAGCAGGCTACTATTAATTGGTTGGCAAGACTGGATCTTTTCTGAAGGAGACTATTTTTCCTGGTTTCTTCCCTGTTTCTAGAAGCTGCCCACGCTCTTTGGCTTGTGGGCCCCTTCCATATTCTAGGCCAAACTGACCCCGCAGTCTTGGCCACATCACATCTGTCTGATCATGACTTTTTCCTCTCTTTGCATACCTTTGAGGAGCCTTGTAAATACGTTGAAACTACATGGGTTATCTAAGATAATCTCCCTATATTAAGGTGAGCTGGTAAGCCAACCTAAAATTTATACACTCCATATTTTCAACTTAAGAGCATTAAAGAGTGGTCATTTTTGAGGTCCATTGGTCAGCTAAGGATACATGTCTTCTTAGGGAAAGTCACCAAGTTTTACCAGGTTCTCAAAGAAGAGCTCCAAGACCATTTACTCAGGAACCATTTCTCATACCGACATGTTTCCATAGACTATAGAGGAACTCAGGAGAGATAAGAACGTGCAGTAGAAATCTTAGAGACTAAAGTTGGATGAGTGAAGGGAAATGCCACTGTTGGTGGGGTGGCCCGAAGAGAGGTGAGTTTGTATGCTACAAGAGGCCTGAAACCCCACCAGAGGAGACAAGCCAGAGGGAACCCTGGGATCCATAAAAACAGACAGGCAGGAGGGTCAGAGGGAGTGGGATGGATTGATGAAGGGAAGGGAAGGGATGGGAGGGAAGGGGATGGAGGGAAGCAAGCATGAATATGCAATATGCTTGCAAAACTAGAAAAATAAAATAATTAATAAAAGAACCATTGCTCACTGTTGGAACTTTCCTTGAAGCCCTAACACAGCTGAACTCTAGGAATGTAATTAACCTGTGAGGGACGATTCCAAGTCAAAGGACATAAATTCACTTATTCCAAGATGCAATTATTAGAAAGGCTAAGCAACATAGAGGTTCACAATAGAGATTAGAAGAGATTGTGTAAAAAATGAACTTTGATTTGCAGAAATGAATTAGTGCCACCCTCCACCTTTCTCTTTCACAACCCATGTAACTAATGAAGAAAGCAAGATTCATAAAATAATGACAATAAACCTTGATGGTCTAGGATAAAATACTCCCTTTGTTCCTTTGAGCATTCGAGTGCTGTATACATCAGTGATGGCCTCTATGGGTGGCATCGCTTGAGGGATTGCCTTGATCTGTCCTTTCTGGCAGGGAATCATGGGTCTGACAGTAAAGACAGTCAGCAATCCAGGTGCTGGCAATTTCTCTTATATGTCCCAGGACCTTTCCTTATGAGATGGTGGAAGGACAAGGCTTGAATAAAGTCTGCTAGCAAGGGAAGCTCCTCTTGAGAGTTTTTCCTAGTTAATGAGTAGCTTTAGGAGACAGAGCACAGACAACAAAGAAGGCAAATTTCCAGAGTGGCATTTTACTAGGTGTGAGATTTCAATGAATACCAAACCCATGCCTTATAATATGTGTTCTGATGTGTACTGAAAAGGTTCATCCATGTAAAAGACTATATTGCATTTAGTTAGATCTTTCATTAAATATTCTGATTCTCTGGCACAATGCTTCTTAAATCTCAGAATTTCTTTTCATGCTTAAGAAACATTGGAGACCAGAGCTTTGGTTTACATAGGCTCTATTTATTGATATTTCCCAGGTGAGAAGTGGAATCCGAGTTTTCAAAACAATTAGTGCATTGATGATATAACAATAAAAATACATATATTTTAACCCACCAACACATTTCAATGCATTTATAAAATGTTTTTCAAATGGAAAGAAAATTACAGAATAGGAAAATGCCTTCAATTTTTTGTAGATCGCTTTAATGCTTAGCTTAACAAAAGACAGCTGGATTCTCCTACATCCATCCGCATTAAAATCTCCTATGATACCATATCCTAAAAATGTTATTGTAGAGTTATGACAGAATCAGAGTGCTCTAAAGCACAAGGAACATATGAGGGTTATAGGGACAATTGTTTGAACATTTCGGCTCCCATAAGTGACTTCTTCAGGGGACTTTCCAATGGGAGTTTGTTGATGATACTTTCAAAACCACTGTTCTATATTTTTCTCAGCAGAAAGTCAGTACCATATGGACCTCTGTCAAGTAACACATTTGTAGATTCCAGAGAGTATGTATATGAGTGGAATTAGGAGGTTATTGTGAACAAGGTAGAGAAACTATCTAATAGGATTACTTTATCTTGGGATAGGGTGATGGCTTAGTTGTCTTACAAACATGAGGACCTGAATTTGATTGTCAAAGCCACATAAAATAAATAAACAAACAAGCCAAAGACAGGCATCATGTACATGTTTATAATCCCAATGCTGGGGTGGTGGGAATAAGAGGGATTCCCGGGACTTGTTAGCCAACCTGATTATCTAATTGATGAGTTTCAGACTAGTGAGAGAGCTCCTGTCTCAAAATAACAAAAATAAACAAACAGGTAAAAGGTGCCAAAGACCCTGTCTCAACAAAATAGGTGGGAAGTACTTGAGGATTGACATCCAAGGTTGTTTTCTGGCTTTTACATACACAGACAGACAGACAGACAGACACTCACACACAACAAGAATTTACATCCTAGAACTTTAGCATATCTATCTCTAAGGAATTGTTTATTCTACTTTCTTAAATGTGAACTTAATCACTTCTCCTTTAATCATGTATTTCAAGGAATATTTAGCCTGCTGATGTGATTACCTTAATAAGTTTACACAGTGTAAGGTCTGGATTAAAAAATGACTGAGTGAATTACAAGCACTGCTCAACCCATTTTACTTGAGAGTAGGAGCAATGTGGAAAACAATGTGTTTTCAAAAGAAAAAGTAAGTCAAATGGACGTTTACTTGTTTCCAGAAGTATCAGAGACTGTGTGATCTAATGTTTGTCATGTAATATGGGCCATTTGGAAAACAGAGGTTCTTTCTAGCCTCTGGTACTAGAAATGGAACCCAGAGCCTTCTGCATGCTATTAATGCTATACTCCAACTCAAGGACTTTTTTTTATTAGAAAACACTTTTAGTGTTATTTTAAGTAATGCACTTGGAGCAACTCTCTTTCACAAATCATTTTTCAATGCAAATCATTCCAGAGTTTATATTTTAAGTGAAGAGCCAATGTAGCTTACTAGTTTTTTCCCTGTTATTCTGTACAATTCATAAAGTATTCTCCTTGTTTGAAAGAAATAGAAACCTTTATTATTTGATATCACCATCCACTGTTTACCACACAAAATGGTTCTGTTTCAGGTACATCGAAACTATGGCCATTCTGTGATTAAAAGAACATAGCTTTAGATCTGGGGGAATTTTTGACAAAGCGAACTAAATAATTAGGAAAGCCCTTTTCAAAATCTTCCAAATCTAAAAATCTTTGTTATGTCATATAGCCATAGGCATGAGTGGCCAGAGTGAAATGAGTCAAAGTAGAAAGGATTCGTTGGGAGTGGAAAGAGAGAGACCATGGTCCTCTATTTGTGTGCTCAGGCAAACCAGAACGGGGCCCGCTCATTGCCAATTACAGAGTGGAATTAAAATTTATCATCTCCAATTATGGGACAGAATTATTGCTCTGAGCTGTAATCTCCAATTACTATGACACAGTTAGTCAAGATAGAAAGGCTGAAATGGCTGGCAGGAGGAAGGAAGAAAAGGACAAGAAAAGAGGGAGAAAATGCATTTCACATTTGCGTCTTTTTGCAATTTCTATTGCCATGTCACGGGCCACGTAAATACAGGTGATAACAAAAATTACTCACAACCGTACCTATTTAGTGTGCAAAGTGTTCAAAACTTTTCTTTTAAAAACTATAGCTGTCATGACAACATCTATCCTCAAATACCCCCACACATTGTATATGTGGTTTAATAAGGGTTTCCTTGTGATTGTCTGTATAGCTTTCATTGAATTACTTTACAGATATGATAGGGTAAAGAGGAAATTTTCTCTCTTGTAGGAAAAAAGAGCTGAGTAGTTCAATAAATTAAGGCAAGTTTTAATGATTATGTAGGAAATCTTGACCACGAAGTTTGTGCAGATGACTTACAAAAATAGAGCCCTCCCAAGAAAATTATTTTTATTTATATCAAAGTCAAAATCTCAATTCTTGTGTTTGTCGCCATAATCTCGGAAGAAATACGCTGCAAGGTGGAGAGCAGGTTATTTGCTAAAGCTCTAAGAGAGTTTGTTCTCTCTTATGTAAGAATTAGAAACCAGATTCTCCCCTTTCCCACTCCGCTCCACCTGCCGGGACGAGCGCGCGGTCCAGCCGGGCCTAATCCACGATCTAAGTAAGCTCCATCCTTGCCACCCCCAGAACCCCAAGACAAATAATTCAGTTTAGTGAAATTGAAAGATCTTAAGAGTTAAACGACAATGCCAAATCAAGTACAAATCCATGAGAAGGCAACAACTCCAGTAAACAAATTCCCACGGAGAATTTAATCACTCAATAATGTTGACTCCAACTAGAACAAACAAAACCCACGGAAAAAGGAAAAAAAACCAACAAGAAAGAAGAAGACAAAAGAAAAGAAAGCCTGACCCAGCAGTAACGACTTCAAAATATGATCATTTACCGGTTCAATACTATGAAAGGGAAATCCCGGGAACAGGGGGGATTACATAAGTGAATCAATCGCTTTGAAGAGGAAACCAACAGCCATTTGGAGGAGTTGAGGAAGGGAGGGAAAAACAGTTGCAAGAAACAAAAACTGGCATAGAGCAGTTTAACACAGCTCACAGCAGAGTTTAAAAACTGAGCTAAACACAAGTTATCTTCAACTCAAGGAACTCCACGAAAAGTCTTATTCAACAGAAACTAAACGAAAGCAGACGAAACCCAGAATTCTAGACAGGATAGATTAAAGGGCGTAGACTAAAAAGATGCAAGGGAAAGAGGTGGTTAAAGCCAAAAAAGCATACGTGAGGAAATATAAACTAGAGATTGGAGGACACCGGGCAAGAAACAAAAGAAGCCTAACATGCATAGTCATGGTAATACCAGAGCAGAGAGAATCTCAAAAATACCACCCCTATTGGAGGAAATTTTTCAAATGGTCATCAAAGGAAAATTCCTTCATCTAAAAACAAATAGGGCCCATCCATATTACAAGAGGATTCCGCCACCCCAAAACAGATTATGACCAAAAACAGAAAGCTCGCCCACGCAAAATAATAGTTTTTTAAAACACTGCCACATTCAAGATAAAGAGAACTGGGTGAGCGCTTCAAGGGAGAGAGGAAAAACCAGTCGCTTTTAAAGGTAAACCTATTAAAATACAACACATATGACTTCTCAGTCGCAAAAACAGTTTAAAAGCAAAAAGAAAGCATTGGATGACGAGAAGACATACTTAAAATTGATAGGACGCAAAAAATGTCAACCCAGGCTGATTGTACCTTGCAAAAACTGAGTCAGCTATTGACCGAGGCGGAGAAGAACGAACAAAAAAATGCTTTCCAGGACAAGACAACTTAAGGGGTTACATGTCCAACAAACCAGGCCCTAAACAAAAAATGCTAGAAATTGATACTCAAGCGTGTTTTGAAAAAGAGAAAAAACAGGCATATCCAGAGAGCAGAAGGCAGTATAACACCATTAAAAGCAACAAGAAAGGGTAACTTATAAGAAAACTACTCATAAAACATAATAAATCTGG